>APFE030428647.1:0-28316 GCA_000404065.3 Pinus taeda
TCTCCCAGTTTTACTATAGTTAAAGAAGAATCTGTAGACTATTGAATGGAAATGACTTTAGATTTAGACAATGCGAATCTTTATGCAGAAATCAATCAAGAGCCCAATTAATGAAATGGTGATACCTTTATGTGTTCGACAGACAACATACCCACAAGAATACCCAGGCAGGCTTGATAGCCACAGTTATCAACTATGTAAACCAATTTCAGAGTTAAAATAAATCCTCAAACATTGCTAGAATTTTTAGAGAAAGTTTTAACAAGCCATAATATATTACAAGCAACAATTATCGCAACTAGCATTTCCCCCAACACTACACAACGAAAGGCACTTGAGCATTCTTGAAATATTTGAAGAGTACAAAAAGTTCTTGTGCAAAATGTGCAAGAGTATATAACGGAAAAAACTGTCTTAGCATATAAAAATAGCTTTGTAATGGAGTTGAACTAAGATAGCTTAGCCAACTCCACCGATGAAAACATCTGCACAGTACCCAAATCACATATAGAGAGATGCGATAATGCTATTCTAAGCCCCAAATACAAATCAGAATTAAATGTCGGAACTCAAGAGCAAAATCCAATGATACAAAACTAATTGAATCCACCAATCCCTAAATATGCAAAAGCATCTTAACAAAGCTATTCAAAAGCATCATCATCGTCATCTGGAAGGGGTTGGGCCACAACTACTACAAGTTCTGCCTCGTACCTGACAACATAAAAGATTATAAGCCAAAGTTTCAATCTTTTAGAAATGGAACAAATTATTTCAATAAAAGTTAACAAAAAATAATAAGAAAATAGCATTCTACTTACTGCTGCTGGGTTGCAAGGTCTATCTGAACCTCAGGAGGAGCAAGAGCATGTGACTCCACAAAATGAAGGTTTGGATCCCTATAAAAATAACCCATTATAGAATCAATGCAAATTTTTTAATATAACATTCATATTAGGGAGCATCAGAAACTAGATTAAAGGCTCACCCTGAGAGCTTCCGTGCCAAGTACAGGAATGGCTTCTCAAAGTTGTAGTGACTTTTTGCAGATATCTCATAGTACTGAAGATTCTTCTTTCTATGAAAAGTAACTTGCTTAGCTTTCACTTGCCTATTCTTCACATCAACCTTGTTTCCACAAAGAACAATAGGAATGTTCTCACACACCCTAAAATTCACAAAGATATTTAGCTAATCGGTTCAGGAAGTTGTGCCACCACACAATTAAGGAACCTTCATTTCTACTTAGAGATCCAACCCCTCTGCAAAAGAGATACCTGCAAAGATCTATCTGCCACATTGGGACATTCTTGTAAGTCAATCGTGCAGTAACATCAAACATGATAAATTCACATTGCCCATGAATACTACAACAAACAAAATCTAAATCAATAAATAAGAAGGAAACAAATAAATAGAAGTGGAAAAACACGGAACCCTCGCCAATCAATCAGGAAAATGCCAACAAAGACAGGAAAAGCAAACCAGTATTGATCAAAACAACCAATAACACAGTCTGTCTATAAATTCAAAATTAAACTAACTTAAAATTCAAATAAATATAAGTGGAAAAATACAGAACCCTCACCAATTCAACGAGGAAAATGCCAACAGAAGCAAGAAAAGAAAACCAGTATTGTTCAAAACAACCAATAACACAGTCTGCCTATAAATTCAAAATTAAATTAAATTAAATTTCAAAATAAAGAGACATAAACGAGTAAAACAGAGCGTTGATAAAAAGGAACCAAAAAAGGGCTCATAGTTGCTCCATTGTCATTGATATTAAGGTTAAAAGGTGTTGCTACTGAGCCCACACTACATACATATCAACACGGGAAAATAGAATTGATAAGTCAAAAGTTCTCTTGGGATCGATCCAAGTTTAAATCCATGTAGGACCTTTTTAAACAAAAAGTTGAAAAGGCACCCCAAAAGCTCAAATGTACAGTGCTCCAATCAACAGGTGTAGTAGACACCTGTAGAGGATGACAAAAAACACTACTTTCATAAAGTCCCAAGAGACCGCTGCTCTACCAAAGGATCCAACAAAGAGAATTATGACAAGGCATGATTAAGATTCTTCATATTAAGGAAAAGATTCAGTTCCTAGAATCCCAAAAAATAAGTATAAGCAGTTAATGGTGGTTGAATCTCCTAGAGTGATTTAATCAGAAAACTAATTGTAAGAAGGCAAGGAGAAAGAAAGGGGAAATAGCAAGATTTCCCTTAAGGCTTAAAGCATTATATTATCTCTCTAATTTACACAACCCAAGATCTGCCTGCTGATGAAGAAAATGATATTTGAAGGTTTGTCCATGGGCATATTTATGGTAAAGACTGTAGATCAAACTACAGAACCACTAAAAATAGGATCTGATATTTGTAATTTTTTGTTGGGCCGCCCAGATCCTTGTTGCACTATTCCTGTTATATATGCTCCACTTATCAGCCCAAATGCTCTCCATCTCCTCTCCTCCACATATTTCTTCAGTGCTGCTTCAATTCTTTTGTCTTCTTCTAGACCATTCGTGATTGCCATTGCTTCTCCCAAGCACCTTCCTAGCACCAATGCATCCTCGTGTGTAGAACATCCAACTTGTACTAAGTCTGGAGTCATAGGATGCATTGCATCCCTTGCAACATAGACATTTCCCTTACATAGTTTTCCGAATAACACTGCCCATGGCCACCTCAAGTTGAGTGCGTTAATGTTAAAGTGTCTATTTGAGTTTTCTTTACTATATCCAGAATCTCCTCTGGATAGTCTCAAAGTCTTTCCAATGCATTTTCCATTATACTCTTTGGATCATGTCCAATATCTAAATCTGCAACACATCCAGTTAGGCATGCCTTATATTCTTGTTATTTTCTGTCAAATAGTTCACAGATCTTGTGACTACTATATGAGGATTATGATATCAAGATAAAAAATTCAAACGCAACGCAGTTGTTCAAAATTTCCTGAAAGGAATATAATAGAAGGTTTCAATAATTTTTGTAGAATCTATTTTTAGGATTGATGATTTCCTACACCTACACATGATCCACAGAACAATTATAACAAAGGGTGCTATAATATTATACTACAAGGAAGTGAACTCTGGGTTGTGAACCAATAAACATCCTTCTCATTGCATGGAACAAAACCTGCCCACAAATTTCTCCCCAAAATAGCTGCGCCTTTGGCCCAAACTTATGTCCTTCAGGGTACATTGCCAATCCCCTAATAGCAGATCTCCCAGAAAGACTAGGGGCTGGAAGACCCAGCCATTCAGCGACTACGGAATTCCCTCCATCACAACCTATCAGTACCTGTGAGTAGAAACAAATTCCAAATGGTTGAGAGAAACATGATAACATAGAAGATAGATTTAATGATCAAACTTGCATTCAACAGACCTCTGTCATTTTTTCTCAAATACAAAAGGACATCTAGTACTCTGTGTATGAGAGAAACCACCACAGAAATTCCTGTCTGATAGAAACTAGCGCATATGGGTTATTAATATTACCTTTGTTTAGCAAGAGGGGATTCAATTCATTACTAAATTTACGCCCAAGTTTTACTACTTCAAATGGGAGTCAGAAGTTTGGATTTAAGATGCTACCTTAGCTTTGATAAGCGTTCCATCTCCCAATTTTACTATAGTTAAAGAAGAATCTGTAGATTGTTGAATGGAAACAACTTTAGCATTGAATCTGATTGTTCCTGGAGCCAATTCTTTTGCAAGGGTATCCAGAAGCACACTCCTTTGCACGCATCGAACTTCATGATTTCCACTGATAGACAGGAAAAGTACTTAGTATTACAAAGCATGTGAAAAAAAGATGACCAAAATAGTTAATGGGATATAAAGTACATCATGTGATAGTGGGTAATAAAGGAGTGTTGAAGCCATCTCCTAGATGCAAAAATGACCACGAACAGAAATAAAGAATACAAACAGGTATACTCTAGACAAAGCAGCAACAGGTGAAGCATTAAAGATAAAATAGAGAAGCAGAAGCATTAATCTGAAAGAAACAACCAGACTAAAAAGTGAGGGATTTGAGACAAGAAGCATTGGATAACAAAATGGGCAAATCAAGAAAACATCCAATGTAAGTGAGATTTTTTTTAAAATATAAGTCTAAGGTACCCTCTAGATGCGAAATAAAAAGCTACATGATATCAATCTGGATAGCCATGTTTTTTCTCCTCTGTTTTATTATGTTGTTTTTGGATACCAGGTTTCATAGGTGTTGTGATTGGAAATAATGTTAAGAATGTTGTGCCCAATAAGAATTGGCTTATATGATTTTGAATTTCTATTGGTTAAACTCAGGGTTCACACCTTTTAGGAGTCCATATTCTAGCATGGCATGGACTATCTACCATGGAAGACCACTCTAGTGAGCCCTACAGTCATTGTAATCTTGAAAATATTCAAATGAATATGGACATTTTTCTGACTTTCCATTGGGTGCACCTATATCAACCCGCTGTAAACAGTAAAACTAAAAACCTATTACTCTAAACACAATGTTGCATGCCTTGAGATATGTTGTCTGTTGGCCATTGTGGTCTTATTGTTTTGGCGATCAAATCCTGAATGCATGAGGGCAAAAACAATAATATGGTGAGCTTTTACAATTTCTACATATATGTTTGCTATGGTCTTGCATGATTTCCAAGACATTTATTAGCCAAGAGTTATGTTGGCATACTTACCACTTTCCAAAGCTGGTGTATGAGAGATGTTTAGTAAATGTTGAAGGGAAGGAAGTCACCTATGCCCTGTAAATTGGCATAGAAGAAGCTAAATTATAGTGGGAAGAGTAGCTGCAAGTAAAGTACATAGGATCAAATTGAATGATGTAATGAAAATACCCCTGTAACTACGGATGCTTCAGGCGAAGGGACTCTACAACACCGAGAACATCAAGAGCCCTCCATAGTAGTCTGCATCCACAAATGATAGTTTGAATATATCGACTAGTCACTAAACAAAGAATGTAACTTATGAATTCATGAGGCAAGTGCTAGAATGCAAGGTTTGGAGCATACATAATAATAAAGAGTAGAATTGAGTAATTCCTAATGAACAACTAAAGTAGATTACTTTAAATTGTGAGTCTTCTTATAGCTTCTACTGTAAACACAACGCTGCATGCCTTGAGATAAGTTGTGTGTTGGCCATTGTGGTCTTATTGTTTTGGCGATCAAATCCTGAATGCATGAGGGCAGAAACAATAATACAGTGAGCTTTTACAATTTCTACATCTATGTTTGCTATGGTCTTGCATGCTTTCCGAGACATTTATCAACCAAGAGTTATGCTGGCATACTTACCATTTTCCAAAGCCGGTGTATGAGAGCTGTTTGGTAATAGTTAATGGAATAGAAAGTACATCATGTCATAGTGGAAATGTGGGAGTGCTGAAGGCATCTTCTAGATGAAGAAACAATAATACGTTGAGCTTTTACAATTTCTACATCTATGTTTGCTATGGTCTTGCATGCTTTCTGAGACATTTATCAGCCAAGAGTTATGCTAGCATACTTACCATTGTCCAAAGATGGTGTACGAGAGCTGTTTGGTAAATGATGAAGGGAAGGAAGTCACCTATGCCCTATAAATTGGCATACAAGAAGCTAAATTATAGTGGGAAGAGCAGCTGGAGGTAAAGTACAGAGGATCAAATTGAATGATGTAATTAAAATACCCCTGTAACTGCGAATGCTTCATGCGAAGGGACTCTGCAACACCGAGAACATCGAGAGCCCTCCATAGTAGTTTTCATACACAAATGATAGTTTGAATATATCAACTAGTCACTAAACAAAGAATGTAACTTATGAATTCATGAGGCAAGTGCTAGAATGCAGGTTTTGGAGAATACAGATAAATAAAGAGTATAATTGAGTAATTCCTAATGAATAGCTAAAGTAGCTTACTTTAAATTGTGAGTCTCCTTATAGCTCCTACTCTAAATGCAATGCTACATGCCTTGAGATAAGTTGTGTGTTGGCCATTGTGGTCTTATTGTTTTGGCGATCAAATCCTGAATGCATGAGGGCAAAAACAATAATACGGTGAGCTTTTACAATTTCTACATCTATGTCTGCTATGGTCTTGCATGCTTTCCGAGACATTTATCAGCCAAGAGTTATGCTAGCATACTTACCATTTTACAAAGCCAGTGTATAAGAGTTGTTTAGTAAATGCTAAAGGGAAGCAAGTCACCTGTGCCCTGTAAATTGGCATACAAGAAGCTAAATTATAGCGGGAAGAGCAGCTAGAGGTAAAGTACAGAGGATCAAATTGAATGATGTAATGACAATACCCCTATAACTATAGATGCTTTAGGAAAAGGGACTCTGCAACACCAAGAACATCGAAAGCCCTCCATAGTAGTCTGCATACAAAAATGATAGCTTGAATATATCGACTAGTCACTAAATAAAGAATGTAATTTATGAATTCATGAGGAAAGTGATAAAATGTATGGTTTGGAGCATACAGATAAATAAAGAGTATAATTGAGTAATTCCTAATGAACAACTAAAGTAGCTTACTTTAAATTGTGAGTCTCCTTATAGATTCTACTCTAAACAGAACAGTGCATGCCTTGAGAAACGAAGAGCTCATCTTGCTCAGAACCTATCTTGAAGATGCAAACATACCATGGAGCCAATTGCCAATTTAGAGAATTGAAGGCCATGTCCAAAGATCCATGTAGATATCTTTGAAGACGCTCGCTTGAGAAGAACTCATCTTGAAAGAAATAGGGATTTTTTATAACACAGTAAAGCTCAAGGAAAAAAAGTTACCAGATGTCTCAGGAATGATGTGGAGAGAAGAATTGGACCTCTCTTATGCAGAATCACTCCAAAACGCTTTCCACCTTGGAGATTTTGAATGCGCATGGGAAGCCACAACTGACCACCTGTCACACTCAAACCATGCTTTAATAACAAAATAAATATAACATGTCCTCCTACTGACACAAGATGTCAATTGATACTCTATTTCAATTTCAGAGATGAGATAATTACCTATGAGAATATTTAAGATATCTGCACATTCAGACTGAGGTGGAATTCATTGAATGCTTAAGTTCCCTCCCTCCCTTCAGAAAACCCAAACAAAAATCATTTATTGGTCGATCAAAGGATGAAAACATAGACCCATGGACAAAAAAGTAAAATGTTGAACAATCTACCTGGCTGGTGGGCAGGTGAAGCAGATGATAATTACTACTGAAAACACTATAAGTCTCATCCATCTATTCGATTCCATGATCTCGACATGCCCATGCCTTATCAATTTTTTTTCTGCTGGAAAAGTAAATAAATAAATAAACACCTTATTAATCCATATGGAGTTAAAGATTTATAGTTAAAGCCAAAAAATTGGGTTACATTATCAAAGTTTGGATACTGTGATATTCACTCTCCAGTACTCTTTGTAATTCAACTTCACATGGCAGTGTACTCTGATCGTGCACATATGATGGGTGAACTATAGAAGTGGTGGCTACAAGGTGTTTGTGGAAGAATTTATCCCTGGCAAGTTAAGAATTGGTGAATCGGTACTGCATCAAATTAATAGCACAATTTAGAATCTGATGCATCTAGATTTGGTAGAAGAACAAGGTTTTTTTACCGAATTTAATTTGATTGAATATTTTAAGAATATTTCGAAATCTTATTAACAGTAACCTAATTACATATTTATTGGATTTTAAAATATTTTACCAATCTTCCATAAAGATAGAAATGACTTCGTATTGTTGAAAATATTTTGGAATGTAATGAACTAGAAAGAAAAAAGAAGTTGCTGCTATCAGTCAGATTTTAAAATATTTCACAAATATGCAAATTTAAAATTAATTGAATGAATTTGCAAGGGAATAAGAATCATACTCAATACAAGCAGGTTGAGTTATGTTATTATGGAAAGCGCAGGCACATGTAGGGCATGGTGTTATAGTATCATTATAGAACAATGATAAGGAGACACATCATGTTGAACTTTTCTGAGCCAGGCACTGAGAATATGTGCATGTTACATTCCATGTCACTACACAAGGACAAGGCAAATTCAAATATAAGGCTTAGCCAACTCAGAGTGAAACACATAAAATTCACAAATATATAAATTATGAGGGATTATAATAGTGTATTACTCAGAACTTGAGTGGTTCTGAGGCAATCTGGACTAAAGAACAAGTTGGGTTTAACAATCTTAGCAGGGCCACAAGTATAACCCGATCCTAGAGCCTTCAAAGTGAAATTCTTTGGCAATTTGACAGTTTTGTTAGTGGTCCCTGAATTGCCCACACTAACTTGGAAGGATGTGATGGAATTTAGAGGATCCTAAGCCCAAGATGACAATGCTCCACCTTTGTAGCAATTAGTAAATTGCTGATTGTAAGGCACACCTAGTAAGAGATCAACAATGGTGGGGTCCTTCTTGCAACAGTGTGTAACACCTACTTTCCATTTGGAGCAATCTCCTTGCTCTGTTGCCTGGCCACCAACCACAGCCCAGATGACCTCCTTTTTTGCCCAGTGCCAACCCAAAGTCCATCCTGGGGGGCTTGGTACATGGTGGTACTGCTGAAAATTATGCATGGTCATAGCCACCTATAGAGGGAAGCTCATTAGACTAAACAAAGAGTAAAATAAGTTCTAGCATGAAGATTTTCAGGGAATTTTTAGTAAATTGTACCAATGTTTCTAGTGAATACTTACTTAATTTCAGGGACATAAAGCTAATTAAAAATGAGTGAAGTATTTACTCAAAATATCGAACATACCAATCAATACAACACAATTTATCAGAAATTTTCATCAATATCAAAATAAACTCTACCTGACTCGAAGGTTTTCCAAATTTGTCATCATGTCAAGCTTTGAGAATTTAACTTGTAGGCTACTAGGAATGAAATTCATAAAAGCTCAACATCTATTTTAGGAAAATGAGGAAAGGGAATTATAATTCAAGACCTATTTGATGAAAGGGCATTACTTGCAACATATCCATCTGCAGTCCAAGACACAATATCCCATTTGATCGTTATGTTACTATTTGGATCCAATGGATCATAAGCACCTGTAAAGCACACAATGTAGATAACTTTTAAGTTAATATTGTATTCATATCCTTGATAAGGATGGAAAAGTTTAAGAATGGAAATTGATCTTAAAACTTAAAATTTTGCCAAATTTTATGGTAAAAATAAGTTTATATTATAAATCTTGGTGTGTTATAGTAAACAAATTGCAAAATTTAAACATGTAAAATGGAAACTAGAAAAATTTAACCCCTAAATTGAAACATCACCTGTAGGTGAAAATGCAATAGCCAGGATAGTTAATGCCAAGAAAAACCCAGCTACATTCCTGATCAACATATGGCAATTTTGCATGCAACTTCTTCCCTTTGAAGACTTTAACTCTCTTCTCTTCATGATGCCTTTGATATTATCAATTAAAGAATCAGGCATAAACCCCAGAGGAAGAGTTCAACAACCCTTCTGAGTAGCTGTAACTCCACAAATGCAATGGGAATGGTAATGGAGAAAACATTATTTTATGATGAAGAACCAATAGCTAAAGTGTATAAACCTGTAGGCCTGTAACAGTTGGTTGCTTCATTCCTCAAAAAGAGTAGTGAAAGTGGAGAAGAGTAGTGCTTTCCAAAAGCCGGGGAAGAAGAAGAACAACAACAACTGGCATACCAAAGAAACTATTAACTCTGAGGCCAAGAGTGACGTAAAAGAATGGGAAAAAGCAATAAAAATATCCAAAGAAATGATTAACTAAGAAATTAACTAATGAACGAGAGAGACAATTCAAATTTCTAATAAAATATAATAATATTTTATTGATGAATATGAATGCAATATATAGACTCTACTAGAGACCAATTAATTTAAATTAGGTTGGGGTTCCATGTTCATGCCCTAGTATAATTCAAAAGTACTTTCCCTAGTTGGAAAACATGTTAAATTATACTCACAAACACAAATAGATCCTGAAAATAATCCCAATGCCTACATCTATACCATGAATATAATCCTAATTCCTACAACTATACCAATGAATACAGCTACGCAAGGAAAATAATACTAATGCCAACATCTTTGCAAGGGAAATACATCAAATTGAAAGGAAAATACCTGTGGAAAATAAACCCTTTGCTGTCTTCCTTAAAACTTCTAGCTCAGCTTTGAGTTCATTTGCAAAAATACAGCGAAAGCCCCAGCATATAAAAACTAAAACAATTTGGTGTCAAAAATATTTTTGGCCTTTACACCAAAAACATTTCAGTGGTTTTGGCTATCTTGTTTCCATTTTAAGATGGCCTAGCCCACTGTTTCCTGCTATTTCACGCCCATGTCTCCCACTTTTCATAAGAATGATGGTCTTAATATCTATCTCCCGCCACCCACGAATAAACAATTATGTGCTCTGCTGCCGTTGGGCCTCATGCCCTTCATGCCCGTCACAGAAATCCTAGTCTCGTGGCTCTCAAACATTGGTGTTTGTCTCTCCATTTTCTCGACAAACCCTCCATTGCAATGGGGAAAATGGGGAGGACGGTTTGGTTGATGATGAGGAGGAAGGTTTGGTCGTAGAAGCAAAGGTGTTGGTTCATTGCAGTGTGGAGGAAGGTTTGGTTGATAAAGATGCATCACCATTTTCCAGTGGATTCGTAATGGAAAGTCGTGGCAGGAATCAGGCAGGGAATGGAGTAGTTCCGTCAGGCCCACCGTTGGATTCCATTCCATCAATTCCTCCCAAAAGCCCAATTTCGCGTGCCATCTGGAGAATACCTCTAGAAAATATCGAGGAAATTCTCTAGCCATCTCTTAGCATAATAGAAACAAAGTGACATTGGTGTGGCAGTGTCACCATCTTCGTGAATCTGCAAACATTTCTCAACCTTTTTCGTTCCTCTGTTCCTTGTAGAAACCCTCTATGTTCCTTGAAACCCTCTATGTTCCTATATATACTTTTGAATACAAATTGGCAAAACCAAAGTAATTAAGGTATCAAACCAATGAGTCCTGGGTGATTTTGCAAAGCCATCACCATTGTTGACAGATGAATTCGTTAGTGAAAAAATATGATCGCAAGTTAATGTAGATCAATGTGTTTCTACCAGCGGCTTTGAGAATCTAAGTGTGGAATCGCCATATTAGAATAATCTAGAACTGATTGCATACGCAATTGGAAATAAATTGGTATTTAAATCGAACATGGGTTCCTTGTTCGATTTAATTCATTTAAAATGAGGAAATCATACATAGGGAAACCCTAACCTACAAAATTGAACCTCAAAAATATTAAATAAAAAATGAGTACATTGAGTGTGCAAAAATGAAATCAAACCTTTGCACGTCGACCTTGGCAAAACGAACCTGGGTGCATTGGCTGCAAAATAACTCTGAAAAACATGAAATCAAAATGGGTACATGGAGCATGTAAAATATGAAATACTACACATGTTGTCTAAGATAGCTTTAACTGAGTTAATAATTTAACTAGCATTGGAAAACTAAGTCAATACTACCTAATTTAACTAGCATTTATTTTCAAATAATCAAGTATCAAAACCAATGAGTTATGATGATATCTATGTGAATCATAAAAGTAAGTCAATACTACCCAATTTAGCTAGCACTATAAATATTATTCAAAGACACAATGTTAAGCATTAAAATTTTGTTGAGTACATCTAGTTACTTGTCATGTCTTCACTGCTAAGTTTTGGTACAATTATAGAGTATCACATTGTGATGTAAATGTAGTTTAAATTAAAAATTTTAAATTACACCATTTATTACTATATCTACTAAACATAATACAATGACTACAAGGTACCACTACTCATACTAACATGACAAATAATTGAGCTACCACTATAAAAAAATAGATTTTCACTACCATGGACATACGTAAATTAGGGATTACTTTTTCACATGTATGTATAGTTTCCCATTGTTACTTCTATCACACTACTTATGACAACACTTACTTTAAGACAATCTCCCCTTAACAATAAGGACATGATTATTGAAGAAACCTAATTTAATAATATAAAAGAGAAACACATTTATTATATTGGGACAAATATACTAACCTTGGATCTATCAAGGGAGGAATGGGGTCATATTACTATAAGTGAAAAGACAATGTGAAATTTTGAGTAAATTTTTGCATCATATTTATCATCTCAACACTTATAGATCTATGTAAGTTCTCTTAAACAATTTTATCTTAATTGTTTTAAAACTAGCATCGGACATTAAGTCAAGCTGACTATTCACTTTCCAAGGTAGAGAATATGTCAACTTGGCAGTCACGTGCATTATAACTTAATATTAAATACTATTCCTATTTTTTATATTAATATGAATGCTTCTAATATTTAATATATTGTTAAGTAGATTACCCATTAAATAATTACTGAAGTATCTAATATTGGATGAGAGAGTTGTAAGGCTAAAATTTTGGCTACCACGGGTTAAATTTGGTGTTTGTATCATGTCATGCAAAATTAGATTTCACGCCTCTCCAGGAATCAATCAAAATAATTTACCCATACCAATCAAAGGCATTCAATAGATGGTTAAAGTAGTGGTTGGGAGGAGTTCATTGTCAAAAACATCCAAGGGTTTCCAAACTAGAGAAACAAAGGCATGTGTTTGATTTATGGGCTAATGTTTGAAAATTTTCTACGAGAAGAGGAGTTGGTGGGAGTCCTTATGGCAAGGGCTTGCACCTCTTCCTTTATTTCTTAAAGTAGGCTTGAAAAGAGTGATTATAGATATATGATACATATAATATGCAAAGCTCTCACAACACAATAATATTGAACATTTGCATGAGACATAACTTAATTTACTTTCAATATATTTTTGCTTTAAAAAAGGAAATATAGGCTACATGATGCAATACAATTATTCACCAACATTGGGCACCAAACAAATGAATTGGACCATGGATGTTACGTACAATCACAATCATCCACAATAAACTAAGATTATTAGCCACTCTGCAATCAAAGGAACAATGCAGGGACAACATGTATCCATCTTCGAGGATAGTGGGGAAACCCAAAATTTTATTGATGCACAGTTGGTGGAGTGTAGAGAAATTCATAGATTGATAGATATCCTGAACAACGTGGGCAAGAGAAGATGCCCATGCTTCACCTCAGTTGTCTTCTTGATTGTTGGTTAGATATGTTTAGGATATGGTTGATGGGATAAATGTTGAGGATATGGTTGATGGGTCGATATTGAAGTCAAAATCCTCCCTTAACCCTTTAGCCAAAAAGATGTCTCCTCAAGTATCTCCAATAATATCATATGAAGAGTCATAATATTTAACTTGGAATTATGGCCCACCATGATCAACTAATAATTAATTGAAATAGCAGTAGACCCTAATTTAGGGATTGGGTGGATCATATGGTGGGACTATGCTAGTGGGAAACCTAAATAAATGACTTGAAACCCCCTTGATTTTCTACCTTGATGGCATTCATCTCCCAAATTTCTTGTTGGATACACAAGTCTTGAAAACATGACAAGGTAGATGAGAGGAAGTTGACAAGGACATTAGGTTGTCGTAGAACATCATGAAGTGCGTCCACATGGATGAACATGGAATGGGAATTAAGGTCATAAATTCATAAAGGTCACAAAGGTGCATCAAAATATTTTTGAAGTGTCCCAAAGGTAAATATACAATTCTTGTCTCGTATAAAATAAAATATACATTTATTGTGGTGATAGTATCCACAAGATTCTTAGAACTAGTGGTATAGTGTTTGGAAATGAATGAATAAGCAAGAAAAGGGGGAAGTATCTAGCAAATATGGTTAGAGGATGCATCAAATTCCCCGTCCTTGAATGAAATGGTGGTTTACACAGGGCTCATGAGAGAATATGGGATGGAGGTTATGTCTAAGTTTAGGGAGGCTTTTAGCTTTTTTGCCAGGGATGGAGGTGGATGTATCACAACAAAGGAGCTCAAGAAAATAATGCATTCTTTGGGTTGAAACCCCAATGTATATTGGAAGTGGTCCAAATGTTTTATATTCAATAATCCAGTCTCGAATACAATCAACCACAAAAGAGTAGTTATAATCTGCCTATAAATGCAACATATTAAATACACCATTCCAAAATGATTTTTCTGAGGAGAATCAAAGAAATAGATGAGTCTGGCTATCCATCGCCTCCATACATAGCAAACAACAACCAGTCCCACTCTGTCCTTTACGACACATTGTCTCATGCCAAGATGAAGCAAAAAATATAAATTTATTGATATTCTTAAGCAAAGCGAAAATATGAAGCCAATATACAAAGATTCTCTAAAGGACTGCTCGAACCAGAGTCAACTTGCCTCCTATGGAGAGCCACCTCTATGCCCATGATCAAAGTTTACAGTGGATTTTCTCTATAAGTCAACTCGAATCCTTAGTTCCATAACAATTAGGTTGGAGCATAAATCTAATATTTTCAAAATCTGCATCCAATGCAGTGGAGATAACACCAAAAATATGATAAATATCTAGTACCAATGCATCATCTCGGTAAGAAGAAATCATATGAGATTTATTATTATTCATAAGGAGTACAGATACTAATCAAAAGAGGTCAATCTACCAAATATTAACACATCATCGACAAATATGAAAGGAGTAGCCGTGACTTGTCTACTACACAAGTACATTTAATCCATCTACCTCCACACCTGCAACCAAAATTACTGCCCTTGTGAATTTTATGACTAATTCTTCCACAATCTAATATTTTGTCCTCAACGTCTTCTTCTCACAAAAGTTGTCATAGATAATTTTAAGTAGGGATATTGTCTACTAACAAATAATCTGTAATTTGTCTCCACCATCCTTGTAGAAATTATGGTGTAGAGTTGCAACTACTTATGAAGTTTTAATCAAAATCACAAGACACAAACCTACTCTATTGTTCTCTCGAAGTTAATTCACAATTTAGAACAAAAATTTCATACATGCAATAAGAAATAACACACTTGCACACATAATTTTTCCCGAGGAAAGAAATATGCTAAAAAACCCAATCTCTGCTTGCATTAATATGATGAATAGAAAAGTATTGCAATTTATTTGCTCAACTGAGCAAAACCTGTAGTGAATAACCTATCTCTTGTCTCACTGAGAAGCTATAACCTAGACTCAGTAAATTTCTACCTCTGTTTGAGCCCATATTTCCTTGTGCAATTCCTTGAGAAATTAGGCCACTATTATTTAGGAATTTTTACAAAATGGATTGTGAAATTCCAAAGGTTGATCATGTGACTACACGCAACACCTATACACTCAAGGCTAGTATACAATTGATGCTACATTGCCTTGGAATCTCCACCATATTTGGGTAACTCAAATTCTCCATGCACTAGATATTTTGGGTTGATTGATCAATTAACTGGATGATCACTAAGTTTGACTAAAGTCCCACTGCACAATTAGACTTCCACTAGTATGGGCTCTGAAATGTTCCATGATAAGTGCTTATTCTTGGTGCTTCGTTTTCAAGGCAAAGTCCAATGTTCACTCTAGACTAACTATGATCATCAATAACCACTTGGTGAATGCTAGTAATCAACCAGTAAACCAACCACACAAGAATTTGAAACCAAATAGGTCAAAATGAAAATTAAGTATGTTAACGCAAGAGTTCAATAAGAACTTGAATTTAGTTACTCGTGCCTACTAGGGAGATATTTCCATTAAAGGAAATCATAACACAAGAAACAACACAACAAAGTATAAGTGATCTGAAGGATGATGTTACCAAATATGTAAGTGAAGGACTTAGAAATTTATAGTGATCATGGGAATGATAGATCTCAAATAGAGCATGATGATGTTATTGGGGAGGGATATATCATTGTGGAGGGATGGATTTAGTTTCTAAAAGGGTCTCATCTCAATCTACCCAGTTGGATGGATTGTTTATCTCAGATACATTGAGATTGGTTAAATTCAGCTTATCGGGTTCATGAGGGTAGGAGAGGGAGGAAAAATAGAGATGGGAAGCTTAACAGTCATATAGAAGGAAAATATATGCCTACATTTAAAGGTAAAGGGAATGCTAGGGGGTAATTTGATTCAAACAAAGGGTGAATTATGCTTCCCTGAATGGACATCATGAGACTGTGTTTAAGATTCACCATAAATGATAGTTTTGAGAGTGATTTTGCAGAGAATGAACCATGCTCATTGGTGGGATGGCATGACCATGCTTACTGGATGCTTATGGGTAGATTTAAATAAATTGCATTCGATTGTCCTAGCTCGAACGGTTTATACCATAGGATTTCGCAATCAAATAATGTGGCATCATCAAAATGATTTGTGAACGATTTGGTGGAATATAAATGGGAGAGACAATATTTTACCCATATCCATGAGAACCATTACCGATTTACCTTGTGCCAAAAGTAGTTGATCCACCACCATAAGCCCCCGATAATATGATCTTACACGCAACCAATCAATTAACTCTTTTAGTACCTTTTAGAGAGTTTTTCCTTAGGGCTCTGTCCCACTTCCATAATCCATTGCTATGTTTCAACATGCTTTGTTGATTTTATGTTATGGAAAAGCTAATAGATCATTTTCAATAGGTTGGTCAACATAAGTGTGGATCCAACCTTAGCCATGAGTGAGAATGATGAGTCACAAAGATAGGGTCAGTTTTGAGACTCTCCTTCGAAGGATCTAGCTCTAACTTTATGGAATTTATTGGGCTTCACTGATTACCTTTGAATACTACTATTCTCCTATCATGGGGTTTAAGCACATAACAATTGAAGGTAGTCGGTAAAGTTTCTTTAGTGAATTGTTGCATCAATAACCCATAAAATAGATTTTTGGGGCTCTGCACTATGAGTCTAGATAGGAAATTTGAGCCATAGAGATAGGTGGGAGCTATGCATAGCTCACTAAAGGTATTTCAAGAAGTTATTAGTCTATTGGCTATAGAATTAGACTCTTATTATTTGTAACTTAGGGAAATGGAAAATTTGTGGAGACAAGCTCCATTCTTCTTCTTTCACCGGGGCATGTCAACATTCAGGTGATGGAAGTTTGGGGTAATGGTTAAATACAGGCTACTAGGAAGACCATGTAGCAGGATGCCCATCTCCAGGGAATCTCACAAGTGTCAAGATTGGTTAAATTTCTACTAGATTGGCTGAACAATAATTGTCATCTACAAAATTGCATATGTCATGAACAAAGACTCATCTTGGAACAGGTGAAATAAAGTGAGAGGCTTGTCAAAGACATGATAAACAAGGATACAATCCTGAAATGAAGAAGGCACTTCTGGTGCAATTTTCAAATTTATTTTGGTCCAAGGAACTGACACATGATGAAGTAGTCATTGCTATACAAATTTTGATTGTTATTATGTTGGTCCATGCCTTTCAAGATGGTCATGCTATTGATTCTTCTATTATAAAAACCATTGTTGAAAAGATGATTGATCCACTTGAAAGGATAAGTGCAAAATACAGTGAGCCCTTAAAGACAAAGTTTTTGTAGCTAGCAATGCACTTGTTGAAGTATGTCCTTAATGATCTTATGGAACGTAAAAAGGAACTTGCAAATTTAGTGGAAAACTGTCTCACTCAAACGGAAAGTGCCAGTAAGTCGTGTGCCTTTGTTATGCTTTTCCAATATCTCCAAGCTCATGAAGTTCTTGTGAAAACCATACTTCACACATTTCTTGAGATTTAAAAAATGTCCCAACCAGAGAACAAGGATATAGTTAATCGAGCTCTGCATATATTCATACCACAACTATCACATATATTTCTCTTGGTAGAAAGCAAGATACCTCTAAGGATCCATTATATGAAGGAAATACTAGTTGAAGACTACCATTCAATTTCTAATTTGGTTCACATTTTCCAGCTTACTTATGGCATTCAAACTTGTTTTATAGCTACCAAGCCCAAATTCTATCATAGATGCTAAATTTTCTCTGTCACCTTGGACTATATCAAAACACTCCCCCAAGAAAAAACATCTATCCATAGAGCTTGTTGGGCTTCCTGTTGCATGGGAAAAACAACATCAAGCAGAAGCACATGCAACAACAAACACAATGGGGCATGTTCAGTCTATGGATATGCCACTTTTGACTCCAGTTGTAGGAGGTTACATGATCAGAGTAAGAGTACATGTAAAACATCCATTTGATGCTTCAGGCTTTACAAATTCTTTGACCAAGAAAGTTAAACAATAAAGTGGCCTTCCTAATTTTGAACCCAAGGATAAAGAAATGTATACAATATACAGAGAGATGTTAAAGCTTCTCTCAGAGGCTGTGGAGTTTTGGCCAACAGTTAATGTAAAGCTCAATAATTTGGAGGCTATAAATTGTTCACAAGAAAAAGATTATGGTAGGAAATCCTACATCTAAAATATATTTCCCTCAGAACCATAAAAAATTGAATGAGATCCCCATACAAGAACCAAAAAAGGGGGTAAATTTTTTGGAAATATATATCATCTTCTTACCATTTAATTGGATCTTACCTAATTTGGAAAGTAGGAAACAAGACTAGCATCCAAGTGGCTACAAATTTTTGGATAGGCAAAGAGGTACACTACAAAATCCTAGGTTAGATCATGGAGCCTTTTAAGCTTTAAAGGCATTTAGCACTTAGTAGATCTATATTTCCCACACACTCACCAATCCCTAGATTAAGTCTAGAGTAGTAATATCAACTTGGGGCTAATACGGTCAGCAACAATCCAATGGGAGGAGATGAGGCTTCAACCAAATAAGGCTAGAATCAAGAGAAGGTGAGAAGAGGATTCAAATGATTGGAGTGAAAATCCAATCTAGGGTACCTACTCAATTAAATTGGCATATGAATTGATTTTTAACCACCAACAAATCCAAGACCCACCACCTTTGTAGCGACACATTATCTGAAGGTCAAGGCTCCCCCCAAATATATCTGCTTCACATAGTTGGCACTAAGAAATACCATTTTCACATGCAATAATATTTGATGCAAAATTTTGGAAGGCCCAACCAAATGTCCCCTACATGAAAGAGAGATGGTAAATCACTTGTTCATAAATTGCCACTTCTATCTAGAGGTTTGAAGCACCATTGGGACACCTTCTCTTTTAAAGGAAACTACCTAGGGAATTCATTAAAGCAAGACCCTCATTGGATTATCATAAGGGAAAATGGAAAAATCCTTGGTCTTACTTCTCGAGGTGATATGGTCTTTACAACTAGCATGCAACACAATTTTTTTAAAAATAATTACTCCCCCTTGGAGGTCTTCAATAGGCTGAGAGCAAACATGAGATATATTAAAGCCTCACCCATTCAAAAGGCCCTCGTGGATCCCACCAACCCAGAGAGAAGATAGGAATCAACCCAAAGAATATTCAACAAAGCTTCTAGCAACAATCTAGGTGGAATGGTAGTAGGATATGGTTACAACTACAATATGGAAAAAGGATAGTTCAAGCTCAAAGTAGGGAAAAGTCACCTAGTTCAAATTTGAATTCAAGCTTCACAACATTGAAGTCTGACAAAATTTCACGAATAAAAATTTCCCTAATAAAATTTGGCATTAAAAGTTTAAAAATGCATATAATAGTTGAAAATTTGCATGGAAGAAAGTTAACACTTGTAAAGTGAATGAGTCTGTAGAAAACATGAATAAAAATGTAGGGTTGGGACCATGTTTTCAACATCCACTTTGAGTTCTTATGGAGGAGCGTTGTCGATGCACATAGCAGTGTCCATGACTTGACAATTGGGCAAAGTCGAGACATGCAGAGTGTAGATTTTCCATGAATTTGATCTGTTGCTATGAACAATCTGAACCTAGTTCTATTCATAAGACAGAAAAATTCTCTACTAGAGTGCAATGGAATAGGAACGGAGAATAAAACAGATTCACACAGTTCAAAACGTTTTTCTTACTAGGAAATCCAGCTTGGAAAACCCTTTGCTTGATGATAATTTTATTGATAACAAAAATTGAGCAATTGATCTCTTACAAAATACAACTGTTTCAATCTGAAAGAGACACCTATCTTTCCTACTTGATCTAAGAATGAAATCCTTACAAGATTGTTGATCTTTGTTGCCCTCTGCTAACTTGTGCACAAGCTTCTCTCGCACAGTCTTCCTCTCACAAGCTCCACGCACAAACGTGTGCTTCCTATTGCTTGGCATCACCAACATGTGCTCACCAAAATAATTATTAATCTTGTGCCTTCGCTCCTTTTAAAGCAATTCAAATGCCTAAAATTAGTGAGTTTCTAATTAAGGTAAGTGTTTTTGTGATTGATGAATTAGAATGAGTTAAGTACTCATGCAACATGTCCTATTTCAATTCAACCACTTGAAACTCAATCACTCATTCTTTTCCTTAATCAACTCACACTAGAAGATCAAAACTTTGCCTTCAACTTCAACACATCAGTTAACTGCCTCATGCACTCTTAATTTTAGGGAGACTCCATGCAAAAAAAGGAAATGTTGACACCCAATCTTTGGGATTAGGAAAACTTATGTAAATATTCTAAATAGCCAAAAATAAAGGAAGACTAAAGACAAAGAGACATTGCTAGATGAAACCGAATAGTCTCTCTCCTTCTATATATTCATATTCTATTTTAATGAAAAACACAATTTGATTTGGAGTTACAAACCTAGCCTGACATGGTATCAGAGCAATAGGTTCCAATTCAACTCTCTCCTCTTGTAACTCATATTCATTAACATACTTTGTACCATTATTTCATTCTATATTGTATCCCTTTGTGCTCTATATAGCTATGTTCTTATTCCAAGCATGTGCCCCCACTGTATATTCCATGTGACATCATTTGAAGTCCTGAGAAGACCGTTGAATTTTGCCTGGAATTCCTACAAATTGTGACTGATTCTTTCAATGGTGTGTGCTCTCCTGCAACAACGTTGATTTGCTGCATGAAAACCCTACATTGAAATGTGTTGGATTGTTATGCATTAGAATGTGAGTTGTTAAAAATGAGCACTATTATAAAAGAGTTGTGGCATATAGATTACTTTGTTAATAACCCTTGCTAATCCTAAGTATTATTTATGTTCTAAATAGGCTTACAAGTCAAGTGTATGAATGGCTGGATGGTTGTTTAAATGTTGTGGTGAGTCCTTTTTAATGGTTGTGAACCATGTTGTTTGGTGCATTCAATGCTCTCTGTGTTGGAATGCTACCCCTATAGTTTGCGTTGATGTCCAGCTGGTTCATCAGTTCATCACTGTTTGTTGGTTCATCATTGTGTGTTGTTTGGTATCATAATTTTATTGCATTGGTGCACTGCCTATGGTAGCAACATTGAACAATCCTTCATTGAAAATGGTAAAACACCTGGTAAAGCGAAAGGAAAAGCATTTGAATCTGCTCATTATCTTGTTGCACATTGCAACTTTGGAGTAGTTGAAGACTTATTTAATGCTTCACTTGCTTCATGGAAACATGTTTGGTTGCTTTATTCAGGAGCAACATGCCACATGACTTTCTAAAGAGATTTCTTTAAAGAATTCACTGAGAACCAATGGATAAAGCTATATACTCTTAACATTCTCCTCAATTATTAGTTGACGAATTTGACAACCACCTGCAATTGATTTCAGATTTAAGAGGTACTGAATAAGGACTTGTTGGAGAAGAATAATTGCAAGTTTGATCCTTGGGAAGTATCATCCTTTGTACTTGGTTTCAATTTGGTTGCCTTCTACATTGGGTACTTATTGGTTTGGTCAATGACTATTCTATGTCTTTTTTTGATATTTTAAGTGTTCAATGCCTTCTAGGTTTATAATAAACAATCCTTAAATGTTGATATATGTAATTTTCTACGAGTCCATCACCTCAAATTTTCTCATCAATTTTCCCCTTTAAACAAGTTAGAATTCTTGCATTCTTGCATTCGGTATAGCTACTAGTCCAATAGGTGCACCCATCGTTGTAATGATCACACACATCTCATATTACTTACACACAACTAAGCATGGGAGCTGAGCCAAAATTTTAATGGTCCTCTCATACCAAATTTTGTGAGGTCCCTTTGGGACCTCATACTAACGAGAGTCACAAACTGTTGTTGGGAAAATTTTTGTTATCAAAAAGTATGTGAATTATTGATCAAGATCCATAATAAGGTTAAGAACAAAAAATTTGGTCACTTAAGGCCTTAAGATGGATCGTAAGGCTTCTCTCCGAAATTTTTCAAGGTGAGAGAAGTAGTAAAAATGACACATAAAGTTGATTCCTCCAAATAATTCGCTGTAAAATATGGCTGAAAAATAATATATTGATCCAACCACAATTATTTATACTTTCATCTTGGACCATATCTAAGAACATATGAACAAATTTCTTTACCTAGAGAATCTAAGTAAAATGCCTACTCACATTGCTGAGAAGAACATAATACGCCATCCTCAAAATCCTCCACCTCCTCAAGTTAAAAAATAATATTAGGGGAAGGAAAAATTACATTTAATCCTAACACACCAATAGGATTTTTTCTACTTGTTTTATTAAGAAATATAATTATATTAATGGAATAAGATAACTATGTAATCAACAAATGTTAATGCTCAAAATAGTTTAGTGAAAATTTCCATCACCTAAGGAGAACATATAGACGAAGGAGATACTAAAGATGAGGCTCCCATAATAGGTACAACTTAGCCTCCACCCATCAGTATCACATTCTAGTAGTTTGAGTTAATTTGACTGTCCCTCTTTAATGCATCCATCAGTACAACACATGAACTCTTGAAGCCTAATATTTTCGTATATTGAAAAGACATGGTTGATCCAATCCCTTTACTCTAGTACTTCTCACATGGATATGTTATCAATATATTGTGTGTAAACCTAAGATAATTTGTGATCCCATTTCTAGTATCATGAATTAAACATTCCCATGCATTCTCTACTTTATTTTGTATAAACATGGAAGGAGACATAAAAACGTGACTTACTAGTGACGAGACTTCTAAATAGTCCACAACATCATAAGATGATCCATAGAAATATCACGAAAAGTCAACACATATTAAATAGTTATCAATTTAATAATTCATTATATAGTTTAATATATGTTATTTTCTAAATAAACCATGGTTGATAATAATTTTGTTAACAAGCCCCAAAATATGTTTCATAATTGTGAGTGAGAAACTAATTACACTTGTGTTCTTAATTCACCACAGTTGTTTCTCCATGAAGATAACTTATGCTTGACAGGATTTATAAGGAAACAACATTGGTCATGAAGAGGTACAGTAATGGGTCTTCTGTTTCAATGTTATCAAAACCAGATGAGTCATCAAAATGGTCAACCCCAAAATTTTAACTAGACTAGCACCAACAAAACTAGACCAAAAAATTGATTATTAAAAAAATACATAAAACATTCAAATTTTAGGTAAAATCATGTACATTCATCTGCATTCATATTATCAACCCCAAAATGTGAACCAGAGTGGAGCCAACAAAAAAAAAAAGAGCAAAAGGTTATTCAAAAAATACATAAAATATTCAAATTTTAGGGAAAAACATATATATTCATCTGCATCCATGTGAATCCAAATAATTTACACACAAATATATAATGTTTATCATTTTTATACTATGTAGGAGTGCATATAACCAAAACAACACCAACTACATACACCTTTGAACCATAATACATCAACAAAGGTTCTCTAAATGAACTCTACAGTCCAAAAATAAGCATAGTACTAATGAGTAACTATAGCAACATAGTTGAGAGTCTAGAATTTAGAATTTACAATCTTGTCATATGGTACTAGTGTCTAGTTGTGGTTGCATTGATTTTTGAACCCCACTGTCATGACCCTAGTGAAAATGTACACCTTCACTCAAGCCACAGAGACACACATGTCATGACAAAGGAGTTCAACAATCAATGCAACCAACATCAAGGTACATTGGTCTAGTGCTATTGCTTCAATGTCAATTCCATACCATCATACATCATAGAATCCAATGGACAACTTGCAATCCTACCAATCCTGTATTCTTGAAAACTGTTTAACTGTCCTAAATTTTGAATGGGATCTAAAATTTGACTTTCTCGAAATTGAATGAAGTTGGAACCACTCTGAAACAACCTGAAACAATTAATGTTAATATTAAAAATTTGATTAAAATTTGACATTATCCTTATCTTTCCTTTTCAAAAAGGAAAGATAAGGAGAATATTAACTTTTACTTTAACTTTAAAATTAAATATTATGATTAATTACTAGAGTAGGTTTTGTAGGGCCCTACGGTTAAGATGTTTTTTTTCCTTTTAAGTGTTTTTTATTAAAAAAATCATATTTGGTGGTCATTAGTTATTTTGCACTACATTCTTCGAAATTTGTCAATTTAGTAGAGAACTAGTCACTTTGGTGTTTTAAGGTCAGTTCAATACAAGACCAACCTTATACAATTTGAACCACTAAACTAGACTAGTACAACTCTAAAACCATTGGGACCAACCAATTCCAGTAGTTCTAGGCTAGTTCCAATAAGAGTGTGCCATTCTTATTTTCCTCTCAAGTCATTTTGTTGGATCCTTTCAAGAATGATGATTTGGAGAGTGCCATAGTCGGACTATTGTGAGCACCTAAGATCATAAGTAGTTAAGCCTTGACAAACATAAATTTTGAAGGAAC
Organism: Pinus taeda; assembly: GCA_000404065.3. Classification (NCBI taxonomy): domain Eukaryota; kingdom Viridiplantae; phylum Streptophyta; class Pinopsida; order Pinales; family Pinaceae; genus Pinus; species Pinus taeda. The sequence goes on from APFE030428647.1 coordinate 24,787, forward strand.
TAGTATAGACCTCCCAAAACATATTTAGTGAGGAAATGCATGCAAGGAACTACTACAAAACTTCCAATATAGTTAGTGAGGACATGCATGACCAAAAAGCATAAGAAAAAATTATCCACGCTCAAAAACCCTAGACAATAAATTGAAGTGTGGTGCAAAACAAACTGTTGGTAGGCTATTAATGCTACCAAAAATCATTCCCTCTCCAATTTCACAAGAAGCTCCTACTCAAGTTACCTCCTCCACTATGGTTATACTAAGTTCTTACAACTGTGTGAGCTACAAGAAATTAAAATTGCCTTGGAATATCCACCAATATGAGGGAACTTGCCTTCTCTGCATGCACCAACTATTTTGGGTTGATTCATCAATTAACTTGATGATCACTGACTTTGACTGAAGTCTCACTTCTTAAATGACCTTCCACTAGTTCCTGCAAAAGTTGGAACTATTTTCACGGACAAAAACCTGAGATAATTGACCTTTATTGCTACAAATTAGCAATCACATATGCATAATTGAACTCTAACTCCTCCAACTCGAATTTACTGAGTAAACTGGGTGACACAAGCCATGTCACACAAGTTAACATCATCCAAGTTGTCTGTTGACATCGAAATTGAAATTTTCTCAATTTAATCAAGGAAAAATCATATTGAGAATTTCTTGTTGCATTTTTCAACACATAGTTCAATTGAATGTATTACTTTCACTATGAACTTGGCATATTTCACATGTTAAGTTAATAAGGTTTTGGGTTGATGTGGTTCTATGTGTTGTGTATATAAAGAATAGGCATCCATATCATGCTATCAAAAACAAGACTCCCTATGAAATGTGGTATGGCCACATTCCTTCAGTGAGGCATCTCAAGGTTTTTGGTTCCTCTTGTTATGCCTTCATACCTATGGAACAGAGAAATAAACTCAGTGCAAGGAGTCACAAATGTATCTTCTTTGGGTACACATACCTCCAAAGCATGCCATCTCTATGATTAAGTGAATAAGAAGTTTATAATATCTAGTGATGTGATATTTCTTGAGTTTTCCAAGACTGACAATGTTGTTGAGCAACAACTTAATCACTTGGACAGATTCGAACATGCAAAGGGTTTTCAAGATTTTGATAGTGAAATTCCACATCTCCTTATATTAGCTTTATACTTTCTATGAAGAGCCTTGAATAATTGAGGTTGAAGGAAATTCCTTCCCCTGGTTTGCCAGGAAAGAGCTAAGAGACTACTATGAGTAGGTAGCCAAATCTGACAAGCAGTGAGGGTAGATGCAAGATACAAAGAAAGGCTTAATGCAAAGGAGTGTACTGACTATTTACATATCATGAAACATCTTCCATCCCACTAAGGTTGCCTTGAATTATGCTTGGTTAGCCATAAGATCATGTTGGTCACAACCTCCCTAGCTTAAATAAACAAGTGGTAATACTCTTCATCTTCTAAGCTATGTAAAAAACAAACAAAAGGGAGCAAGACATGTAGAGAAACCACATGGAATGACTTTTAGTTCTTGCAACCATGAATGTAATTGAAGACAGAATGATACGATAATGATAAGAATTCCTTTAAGCTACACTAAGAGGCATATTTCAAAATATGTGCCTTTTTTTCCATACCTACCTTTCAAAGGGCTATGCATCAGATGGATTCTTCATGTGGTCACAATATTCTATCATACCTTGGGTTCTTTGGTATTTTCATCTTTCTCCTAAGCTCCTTGAGAGTCATCTAACATGTCATCCTTCTTCGTGGACCCTTAGAGACATAATTGCATAGTTTCAGTGGGCAATGATTATTCTGGGATGAGGCCTTAGGAGGACACATCTACGCAATTTCAAGATGTAAGGAAAACTAGGTAGTCAAGGGACAAAATTTCATAGCTTTTGGAGATAGTGGGTTCCAGCTGAGGGAAGGACATTCGAGGAACCACTATGTAGTTTTGAATGCTAAGGGAGGTTGGGATTTCTGTGCATTGCATAGTTCTAATAGGCAAGGGAAAATCTTGAAGGTTAGAGATGTGAAGTGAGCAGTTTACGAACTTTGGATGTGGCTAGGCTGCTAGGGAAACTTTGAAATTTGGCTAAGTGTGGGATTAGTGGAACTGATGTGAAGAGTGATAAAAGTTGACTATGATCACACACCTGAACACTTAACAATACAACATAGACCATCTAGAACATATAACACATACTTCTCTTAATGCAACAATCTTTGTGGCAGCTTACGACAAGTGTGGCTCCAATGATAGACTTTGTGAGGATAAAGGCGAAACTTGTGTAAGAGTGTGTGAAATGAGTGCGAAACATGTCTATGTTGTGAGGACAACCCATTCTCACAAATATTTTCCCTTGGAGCAAAACAAACCTCCCTTTGCATGAAAAACGACAACCCACATGCCCAAAGATGACACATTCTATGTAAAGATAAAGCATGAACAACTCTTAATTGTTAATTGTCTTAAATAGGTTCTATCTAAAGTGGCCATTGTCTTAAATATAAAGTTTTGTCTTAAAATATTTTTGTCTTAAACTATTTTTGTCTTAAATATAAAGTTTTGTCTTAAAATAATTGTCTTAATTTTTTTTTGTCTTAAATATAAAGTTTTGTCTTAAAATAATTGTCTTAAATTGTTTTTGTCTTAAATATAAAGTTTTGTCTTAAAATAATTGTCTTAAATTGTTTTTGTCTTAAAATAATGTTGTCTTTAACTCTTTTTGTCTTAAATATAAAGTTTCGTCTTATAATGTTTTTGTCTCAAACTACTTTTGTCTTAAATATAAAGTTTTGTCTCAAAATATTTGTCTTAAATTAATTTTGTCTTAAATAGAAAGTTTTGCCATAAAATCTTTTTGTCTCAAACTTCTTTTGTCTTAAATATAAAGTTTTGACTTAAAGTATTTTTGTCTTAAAGTTTATATTTAAGACAATTCAATTGATATTAAATTTTAAATTAAAATAACTAAAATAAAAATTGGCTTTTTAAGGCAAAAGATTTCTTTTGTCTTAAAAAAATGTTTTAAAAGTGCCCTTGGAGTAGTAGTGAGAGTCACACTAGTCTATCTAATAATTGGCCTATTCTTTATGGTTCTACAATATTTGATTTTTCACACTACACTTAAACAATAACACACTACAATATAATAAAAATGCAATAACGCACTACAATATAATAAAAATGCACCATAAAATTTTCTATGGACAACCTCTTTTTTTTTTTTTTTTTAATAATATAACAACGCCACCATCTTCCAAAAAAAAAAAATTTTCCCTCTTCAAAAAAATTCTTTCCACTAGATAAGTTGAACATGGAATTTACTTACGAACACTGGATCCTTTCTTTATCTGGCAGGAACTTATTTTCCTACGAACATTGGATCCTTTCCTTAGCTAGCAGCAACTTCACTTGATTTTAATGTGATAGCTAAAATCCACCAACTTCGACTTCTCTTAAATAACACTGCATCAATATATTAATACATAAATCCTTCCACAAGCCAAAAATCATTTTATATATATT
>APFE030428650.1:6112-40230 GCA_000404065.3 Pinus taeda
GAGAGTCAGATTCCTCAGAGTTGGGAAAGAAAAGAAGAGTGAAAAATTAGAGCTTGTGCATATAGATGTATGGGGACCTGCTCAGGTATCATCTCTCGGTGGCTCTCATTATTATGTTGCTTCTATTGATGATGCAACCATAAAATCCTGTATTTATTGTATTCGAAGTAGATCTGATGTATTTGATACTTTCAACAAATGGAAAGCTTTTGTTGAAAATGAGATAGGAAAAAGGTTGAAGTGTCTCAGATCAGACAATGGAGGTGAATATTGCAACAAAGAGTTTGATAGGTATTGTTTAGAGAACATAATTCGTAGAGAGAAGACAGTTTCAAGAACACCACAAGAAAATGGTGTGTTAGAAAGGATGAACATGACAATCATGGAGCGTGCAAGGTGCATGAGATTGCATGTAGGATTTCCTTTACAATTTTGGGCAAATGCTGTAGATATTGTTGTTTATCTAATAAATAGAGGGCCTTCAAGTTCCTTGGATGGTGGTATTCTAGAGGAGGCATGGACAGGTAAAAAGGTAAACTACTCATTTTGAAGACTTTTGGTTGTGAAGCCTTTGTCCACATTAATAAAGAAAATAGAACAAAGCTTGAGGCAAAATCAAATAAAGGTACCTTTATTGGATATGGTGTTAATGATTTTGGTTATCGCTTTTATGATTATGAAAAACACAAAATCATTAGGAGTAGAGATGTCATATTCAATGAAAAGGTTCTGTATAAGGATCAGATGCAGGAAAAGAAATAGGAAAAAGAAAATAGAGAATACAAGGTGCTTGATGAGATCACAGAAAAAGTGAAGGTGCCTAAAAATCATAATGATCAACAGTGAAAACAACAACAATAAGCACAACAACAACAAGCACCTCAAACACCTGAAAGTGGTGTTAGAAGATCTACCAGGATAATTAGACCCCCTGAACGATACTCTCCTTCATTATATTACGTATTGTTGACTGATTATGGTGAACCATAATGTTATGAAGAAGCAGTGTAGGTATAAATAAGGAAGAAGTGGGAGCAAGCCATGATAGAATAGATGGACTCCTTAGCACATAACCAGACTTGAGACTTAGTCAGGTTTCTTGCAGGTCAAACAACATTGCAGAATAATTGGGTTTACAGGTTGATTGAAGAAGATGGAGGTAGAAAAAGGTATAAAGCTAGATTTGTGGTGAAGGGGTTTGCACAGAAAAAGGGTATAGACTTTGATGAGATATTTTCTTTTGTTGTTAAAATGACTTCATTTAGAACTATTTTAAGTCTAGTAGCAGCTGAAGATTTACATCTTGAGTAGTTAGATATAAAGACAACCTTTCTCCATGGGGATTTGGAGGAAGAGATATATATGCAATAGCCACAAGGATATGAGCTAAAAGGGAAGGAGAAACTAGTGTGGAGGTTGAAGAAGAGCTTGTATGGCTTAAAACAAGCTCCAAGGCAGTGGTATCTAAAATTTGATAGGTTTATGTCTGAATAAGGTTATAGTAGATGTCACTCTGATCATTGTGTTTATCTCAAAAGGAAAAATGATGGTAACTATATTATATTGTTATTGTATGTAGATGACATGTTTGTTGCAGGTTCTAACATGCATGAAATAAATGTGCTCAAAATAAAATTGGCAAACTCATTTGCAATGAAGTATTTGGGTGCTGCAAAACAAATCCTTGGTATGAGAATAATTAGAGATAAGGAAGAATCACAAATTAACATTGTATCAGAGTGAGTACATACAAAATGTGTTGAAAAGGTTTAATATGCAGAATGAAAAATCACTTAGTATACATTTGGCTAGCCATTTCAAACCAAGTAAGGAAATGTGTCCCAAGACTCAGGAAGAAATGGATTATATGTCTAAAGTTCCATATGCATCAGCAGTTGGAAGCTTAGTGTATGCAATGGTCTGCATAAGGCTTGATATTGCACATGTAGTGGAATTTGTAAGAAAGTACATGAACAATCTAGGAAAAGAACATTGGATGGCAGTGAAGTGGATTCTCAGGTATTTGAGAGGTACCACAAATCAAGCATTATGCTTTGGGTGGTTCAAACATTGCTCTATAGGGATGTGCTGATGAAGATGTGGTGGGTGATAGAGATAACATGAGGAGAACCAAAGGTATGTGCTTAATGTAGGAGGAAAAACTGTCAGTTGGGTCTCAAAACTGCAAATTTTTGTTGCACTCTCAACAACTGAAGCATAATATGTTGTTGCTATAGAGGCTAGTAAAAAAATGATTTGGTTACAAAGGTTTCTAGATCAATTGGGTAAGAAGCAGGAGTTGGGCAGGTTATACAGTGACAGCCAGAGTGCCATACATCTTGCAAAGAACTTTGCATTTCATTCCAAGACTAAACATATATAGCTCAAGTACCATTTCATACGGTCAACATTGGAAGATGGACAATTGAAGCTCGAAAAGATACACACTAGCTAGAATCCTGCAGATATGTTAACAAAAGTTGTAGCTAGGGAAAAACTGAGATTCTACTTAGTTTCAATTGTTCTTCAAGTATGATGAAGGAGATGAGAAACAACTAGGTCCAAAGTGGAGTCATTGTCCAAAAAATGAAGCAGCGATGGAGTTTCTATAATCAGTCTCCAAGTGGGAGATTGTTGGGTGTGGAGCCTGATTATCTTCTTTATTTAGAGGTATCACCACATTGGACCCTAGTTTGTAATGTGGCAGCAACGCTGCTCATAAAATGTACGCTACAAGGGGGGTCCAAGGGGGGCGGCTGAAATCTTTGGGAGCCCCCCTTGGTGGGGGATCAGGGGCAGGGTCCCTGAAGCTAAAAATAGATGTAAAATTGCCTTGTAAAATGTTGTAATTTCTAGTCAATTTAGGCCGTTTATTAGGCAGAGATCTGACGGTAGAAGTTATGTTTAATTTAGGTTTTTTTTCCCTAGAAGGCAACCCATCTCTATATATGATGGAATTGTATTGCGTCTATGTAGATCTGTATTTTAAGCGAGGCAGAAAGAGGAGTGTGAGAGCGAAGAGAGAATTACAGTGGATCTGCTGTAGGTTGTATCTCTTCAGTTTGATGGATAATATAAAAGGACTGACTAGTTGTTTCTCCGTGGACGTAGCCCAAATTGGGTGAACCACGTACATCTGTGTCTCTCTTGTTTTATGTGTTTATATTTCTGCAATATATTTTATGTGTTCCATTGCTCTGTAATATATAATTTTCTAACAATCCTAAGTATCTCGTTGGCATACTTTCCCTGAGCTACAAAGAACTCCCCATCTCCCTACCATACCTCCATGCCAAGAAAGTAATGCATGAGCCCGATGTCCTTCATCGTAATCTCTCTTGCAAGGTCCTCCTTGCAAGATTTGATGAGCTTCTCATCACTTGTCAGTATGAGATCATCTACATAAAGTATAATGATCAACAACTTACCTTCCACCACTATGTGATACAGATTCACATCCGTTTCACTCTTTGTGAATCCCAACCCAGTGAAGTAGCTATCTATCCTAGTTTACCAAGCATGGGGTGCTTACTTTAGCCCATCCAATGCTCTCTTGAGTCGGCACACATGCGACTCATGGTCCAAGGTTTCAAAACCTTCAGACTGCTCTATGTACACCTCTTCCTCAATCATGCCATTGAGGAAGGAAATATTCACATCCATCTGATGGATCTTCCAACCCATCTGTGCTGATAGTGCTAAAATATATCTGATTAATGAGTACCTTACAACAGGAGAAAATTTCTCATCATAGTCAATCCCCTCTACCTGTGAAAATCCACGGGCCACAAATCTGGCCTTATGCTTCTCCACACTACCATCTGCAACTTGCTTTACCTTGAAAAGCCAACAGGAGCTCACAACTGACTTGTCTTCCAGTCTCGGGACCACATCCCAAACATTGTTTCGAACTATGGAGTCATACTCCTCCACGATCGCATCAACCCAAACCGCCTTCTACACTGCTTCTTGAAAGGAAGATAGCTCGGTCACAACACATGTACCCATAAGTGCCATGTATCCACTGTACCTCTTTGGTGACCTCCTCTGTCTCTGCTGAGAAGAAGGTGTCCCACATTCTCTCATGCATCATCCAACAATCTGTCATCCTCTCTTGTGTTCTTTCTTCCCTCTCTGGAAGACTCTAGTTGAGTGGATGTCTCCACCCTCTGGACCTCTACATGTCGCTGTTCCACTTCAATATGAGGCACCTCAACCTTAGGATCTAAAAGATCCTCATCCGCATGTAGCTCAAGCTCCTTCTCAAGGGATTCTCACATGGCCTCCTCCTCATCGAACCTTATATCCCTGCGAACCACTGTCATCCGACTAGTCGGCATGTACACCCGATAGTTGTGGGGTGTATCAGTGTACCCTACAAATATCCCCTACTCTATTGTTGGCTCAAGCTTCTTCCATGTATCTTTGGTCACATGGAAATAAACCGATGACCCAAAAATCCTGAAGTGACCAACATCTGGCCTTTAAATGGAATAAGCCTCCTCTGGTGTCTTCATCTCAAGTATTCGATGTGGGCTATGGTTCTGAACATAAACTTATGTGTTGCATGCCTCAGCCCACAAGTTTAGTGGTAGGCCCTGATCATGCAACATCGCCCTTGCTACCCCTAGTATTCTCATGTTCTTCCTCTCAACAACCCCATTCTATTGAGGGTTATGGGGTTCCATCAATTCTCGTTTAATCCCTTCTGCTGCACATAAGTTATTAAACTCATTGGAGACATACTCACCACCGTTATCACTCTGTAGAGCTTTAACCTTCTCACCAGACTCTTTCTCTACCAATGATTTGAAATCACAAAACTTTGTGAAAGTTTGATTTTTTTTCTGCATAAAAAATACCCAACATTTACGAGAATAGTCATCAACAAATATAACATAATACTTGTGTTTGGTCGTGGACGTTATCAAGAATGGCCCACACACATCTGAATGGACTCTCTCTAGTATAGACTTTGCTCGACTGTCTCTATCTCCAAAGGAAGACTTGGTGTATTTTCCCAAATTGCATCCCTTGCATGTATCAACTTGCTGAAGTGTACCTTTGGGAGGACCGTTAGAGATTTGTTGCAATATATTCAAAGCCCCATGATGCAAGAGGCCCAATTGCCTGTGCCACAACTTGCCGACATCTCGACTCAACATCTTTTCTGCTTTTTAATTCAAAGAAACACAATCCTCTACCTCTATATTATAGAGATTTTTAACTCGAATCCCTCTATTCTTTACTTGACCCATGGCTATGTGTGGAAGGAACGCCTTTCCCTTCGAAAAGATCACTTCATAGCCTCTATCCTTAAGCATGGCAATGGATACCAAATTCTTTGTGAGTCCGGGTACATGCATAACATTCTTCAAGGTGAGTGGAGTCGCATGCTCCCTCTTAAAAGTAATAGTACCCACACTAGTAACACTGTAATTACCAACATCACCCATCTCGATATGCATCTTGAGATCTTTCTCCTCTAGTTCACTGAATAAATCTTTTTCACCAGTCTTTGTGGAAAGAAGCTCCACTGTCTAAGTACCAGACACTTACCATCATTGAAGACACCATGCATGCAATGAGGGAAAAGTCCAATTTGAATTGAGAGGCCAAAGCCTCACTTGTTGCTCCTCCTGAGGACTTCTCCTTGGACTTCTTCAATGGACAATTTGTAGCAAAGTGACCCACCTTGTGACAATGAAAGAATTTAAATTTCATCATGTCCTTCTTCTTACCTCTATGATAAGAATTTGATTTGGAATGGGAAATTTTAGCTTTCCCCTTCGTCGCCTTAATCAATAAGGCATAGTTCTCTTCATAATTAGTATTTGATGAAGAGCCATCTCTGGTGTTCCTCCTGATCTCATCCTGCATCAAATCTGACCATCGTCGTTCCCAATCTGGTAGCTTCTCCTGACCATTAACAGAGTCTTGATAACTATGCCAACTCTTTGGGAGTCCAAGAAGAGTAAGGCTCACCATATCCTCCTCGAAAATCATGATTCCAACACTTCCAAGTTCATCTCGACATTGAATGAACTTGGTCAAGTACTTTGGAATCGTCTTGCCTTTCTCCATCTTGATTTTACAAAGTTTATCCTTCAAAGCCAACTTCCTTTCATCATTGCTATCCTGATACAAGTCCATCAATGTTTTTCACATAGCATGAGGGATTTCCCTTCCATGGAGACTCGAGAAAATATGATCTCAAACTCCCTCAAGGATTATCTGCCTTGCCTTCGCCACACACTTCTTCCACTCAACCAAGTTCTGTGCATGAGCCGCTGCTGGCTTAGGAATTGCTTGTTCAACAAATTCCTTCAAGCCATTGTCCTCTAGCACAACATCCATCCTGTCCCTCCAAGCTATAAAATTTGAGTTGCCTTCCAAGGCATACTCAAGCCTCAACCCATGGAACGCCATCTTCCGATCCTGAAGTATGTATGAAAATTCAAATTTCACCTATAACCCATAAATTCAAAACTTCGAAATCTCCTCTAGAGAGCTAATTTTAAATTAGCGATATCTCCCTCATCCAAACTCCGATTCTGTCGATTTATTTTTTGAATCTGGGTATTTTTCCCCAAGGAATCGAGATCTACATTTTTTTATGAAATTGTGCACAAAAATTCTTAGTTGTTCTTTGCAAACTCTCGACCCAAAAAACAATCTTTCTCTAATACCATGTAGAAAATCCTGTAGATTCACAAGCTAATGCAATTTGCTAAACAAAGAGACAAGAATATACTTCTAATATTTACATGGAAGCCCATAAATATCGAGAAAACAATAATCAATAGAGGAAGATAATCAAAGGCACATAACACAATAAATATCTAGGGAAAGACACAACTCAAAACCCCACTATATGTATTGAATTAATCTGGAAAATCAAGATGAAATTACAATGCTTGTTCTCTCTAGAAAAATCCCAGCACTCAACAAATTCAATCTCCAACTCATAAGCAAGTTGAAGGCCAAATCTTAGCCTCTTCACAAGCTCTCCAAGTCTCTATGCCAATGTGTAATCCCTATGAAGGATAAATTGTGTTTAAAGGGAAATAAAGCCTCTAAAAATAGTGCAATCCCTTAAGGATCAGTTCTTGCTTGTATGCACTATTAGTGCAACTCAGAAAAATATAAAACAAATAGTACACTATCCCTATACTCTAGTCTCAATTGGGTCTTTTCAGAATCGACATGCATGTGTTTCTGATGAGTCATGAAACTGACTCATCAGAAACTGAACTCACTCATGAAACTGAGTCTTATATTTTACAACTCACAATTAACTCACGTTGGAATCTTACAAAGTAGGGAGAACATATACATGACTTCCAAAATACTTCCAACTTGAATTTCCTAAGTTAAGTAAGTTTAATAAACTTAATTGAGCTATTTTAAGTTGCTATGAGAATACAATTTGAATTTAATTCATAGTTTAATTCAAGGACAAATTAAATTGGAATTTCTTATTGCCATTTCTCAAAAGTCTGCAATATGCTCATTAGTGGAGCAATGGCGTAGATGGATTGTCTTGGCTTCAACATGATGTCGAATTAGATGGTATTTTGTATTGATGTGCTTCCTTCGATCATGGAATTTTGGATTCTTGGCCAACTTTATTGCAGAGGTGTTGTCAATCATGAGTGGAGTTGAATGTACTTGTTTTACTTGCAAATCTTCGAGAATTTTCTTGAGCCACACAATTTCCTTTGTTGCCATATATTCTGCCTCTATTGTGGAATCTAATGGAATTGATTTTTTGCGTGATCTCCAGGAGACAACTCTTGATCCAAGACTCATATCATAACCAGAAGTAGATACCCCAATTTCTTTATCTCCATCGAATTTTGAATCAGAGTATCCAATCAAGATGAAGTCGCCCACCTGTGTATACTTGAGTCCAAAGTCTTGGGTTCCCTTCAAGTACTTTAGAACTCTTTTTGCAGTAGACCAATGTCCCTCACAAGGCTTTTGCATAAACCTGGAGAGGATTCCAACAACAAACGAAATGTATGGTCTGGTAGTAGTCAAGTAGTAGAGACTTCCTATAAGATGTCTATACTTTGTTGCATCCTCAAATTCTTTTCCTTAAATGGATGTGAGGTTTAAGTTTTGTTCTGTTGGAGTAGTCAGAGGATTGCACTCAACCATGCCAAACCTGTTCAACAAATCTCCAATGTACTTCTTTTGAGAGAGGAATATAGACTTCGGATGTTGAGTTACTTTAATACCAAGATAGTAGTGAACATATCCCAAGTCAGTCATTTCAAAAAATTTCCTCAATTCCTTCTTTATGGATGCAATGTAGCTCTCATTGTTCCCTGTCATCAAAATATCATCTACATATACCACAAGATATACAAATATTTTTCCAACTTTCTTGACAAACAAAGTTGCATCATCAAGATCATAATGTTTGAAGTTGAGTTTCAGAAGATGCTCAATTAACTTTTCATACCGGGCTTGAGGTGATTTCTTGAGGCCATACAAGGATTTCACTAGTTTGCATACGTTATGTTCATGTCCCTTCACAACAAATCCTTTAGGCTGGGACATAAAAGAATTCTCTTTTAGATCTCCATTCAAGAAAGCAATTTTTACATCCATTTGATGACATTTCCAATTGTTCGGAGCTGCTAAGGAAAAGAGTGTTCGGATGGTAGCCCATTTTGCTGTGGGGGAAAAAGTATCCTCATAATGGACCCCTTCCTTTTGTGCAAAAACTTTTGCCACAAGCCTGGGTTTGTGCTTGTCAAGTGAGCCATCAACTTTATACTTGGTCTTGTAGACCCAGTTACAGCCAATTGGTTTGGTTCCTAATGGAGGATCAACTAGCTTCCAAGTGCCATTATTTATTAAGGCATCATACTCCTTTTGCATTTCTTCTTTCCATTCATCATGAGAAGCGACTTCTTTGAAGGAAGTTGGTTCACAATCTGTAGACAAATTCAGTTCACAATCATAAGAAACATCCATATCAAAAGGTGAATCAGAATCATCCAGATCACCTCCATTTTTCATGGATGAATTTCTTGTTCCTGCCTTTCCAACCTCATCAGGATGAACACTTTTGAGTGTCTTTGTCAGCCACTTTGGGGACCTTTCTGAGATGGTCCAGACTACCTAGTTGATTGAGTTGGGACTGAATCAAGATTGAGTCTCCCAATTCTGTCAATCACATCACTCAAAGTATCATCAGTGGTTGGAGTTTCATCCGGGGGAGAGAGTGCTTCAGAAGAAGATTCCACAGATTGATCCAGTATTGGAATCACCCCTTCAATATGTGGAATCTGATTATCAAATTCTTGAAATTATTTTGCATTTATGAATCTATCCAAGCGATCAAGTTGCCGCTCAACAACATTGTCAGCTTTGGAATATTCGAGAAAGATTACATCTCTAGATACAACAAAATTTTTATTAACTTCATCATAGAGATGATATGCTTTGGAGGTATTTGAATACCCCAAGAAGATACAGTTACAACTCCTTACACCAAGTTTGTTTCTATGTACTTTTGGTATCAAGGCATAATAGGTGGAACAAAAGACACTGAGATGCTTTACCGAAGGAATGTGGCCATACCACATTTCATAAGGAGTCTTGTTTCTAATAACATTAGATGGAAATCTATTCTTTACATATATAGCACATTGAATTGTATCAGCCCAAAACATAAATTTACATTCTTGAAAAACATCATGGAACGTACCATGTTTAAGATTGTCCTATTCATTCTTTCAGCTACTCCATTCTATTGGGGATTATAAGCCACACTTGTTTGATGTTTTATCCCATGTTGGCGAAGATAGTTTTCAAATTAATTTGAAGTGTACTCTTTTCCATTATTAGTGCAAATAGAGCCAATATGAGATTGTGCATAATTTTAAATCAATGTATGAAAGTTCTTGAATGTTTGAAAAGCATCAGATTTGTTCTTCAATAAATAAACCCAACACATTCTGGCGTAGTCATCAATAAACTTCATCATATATTTATTTCTATTTGCAGAAGGCACAAACATTGGACCAAATAAATTTGAATGAATGAGTTCAAGTTTTCTACGTGCTCTGGAATGTGAATCATGAAAAGACTTTTTTCTATGCTTTCCTAGAATGCAAGCATCACATTGCTTAAGTTTCCTAGGAATTGTAGGCAAACCAATAACACCATTTTTCTTCAACAAGCGAAGGTTGTCATAGGTCAAGTGTCCAAATCTAGCATGCGATAATAGACTTGATGGAAATTTAACTTCATCATAATGAGAATTGTATGAGAAATTTTGCGCACAAGCATAGGTATCTTGCAGCTTGAGAAGGCTTTCTTCTTCTATCCCATGCTTTTCTCACCTCAACCTTGCCATTAAACATATGAATGGAGTTTCCTTGTTGGCAGATGTGGACCAAGGACAACAAGTTTATCCTCAGCTGTGGGAGATATAAAACATTATGTAGAAGAAAGTCTAGAAGACCAGACAATTTGAGCTTGATTGTGCCAAGCGTTGATGGCTTGAGTTTTGATTTGTATGCAAAGTATATTGCTCCATCAACATTGCCAGTCAATTCTTCAAAAAAATATCTTCTAAAAGTCATGTGGCAATTTGCTCCTGAATCAAGCAACCAATCATTTTTCCAAGAAGCAAGTGAAGCATTAAACATGTCTTCATTTACTCCAATATTACAATGTGCCACAAAATAGTGAGTAGATTCAGGTGCTTTACCTTTCTCTTTGTCATTGGTTTTACTTTTAGGTTGATTTCTTTCCTGCTCAATTTTTTCCCAAGGCAACTTGCATGTGGATGCATCATGTGATCCATCTCTATTGCAACGTATGCAATGCAAATTAGACTTTTCTCCTTGAGAGTGTCTGCTCCCCCTTCCTATGAAATTTATTCTTCCTCTTCCTCTTTAACCACCTCTTCCTTTGGAAGAATGTTGAGCATGATTCTTCTCTCTATGTGCAAGACACACAACTTCTTCAGAAGACTGAGGAGGTATATTCTTCCCAAAATCTTTCTCTCTCTCAGCAAATTTATTCACAAGGAATTCAAAGGTAATTTCTTTGAGGTTTCCATTTGCTTGCAATGACTCAAGATAATTTGAATAAGTGGGATAAAGTGCCTTGACAAAAGCTAGTAGAGGAGTGTCTAGTTCAACATTAGTGACTTTGATATCATGCATAATATATTTTACTTTTGATGCAAGAGCAAGAGGATCATCATTTTGTAATTCAAGGCTGAACAATTTAATCATCAGTTGGACAACTTCAAGCGTAGAGTGTGAGTCATAGAGTTCCTACAATTGTCTAAGGCTTCAAAAACCATTCGAAAATGGTGCAATATGGCGACTAACCTCTTCATTTAGAGATGCTGCAATCAAGGCATAGGCCTTGCTATCCTTGTTTTCCCAAATAGTGAATTTTTTGTCTAAGGTAGGCTTTGCTACTTCATTGTCTCCTTCTCCAACACAAACTCATTTCCATAGCTCATTAAAAATGAGAGCGTGTTTGATCTTCCGTGACCATTCTGGATAGTTCTCCTTCCCGGTGAGAACCACTCCCACAATAAATATTAATGAATGCATTGCAAAATCCATGTATTGTAAAAAAATACTTCTGTTGCCAATGTATAAAATTGTACTTCTCATAGTAATATGTATAAAAATTGCACTATGATACATCAAAACAGAGGTATTATGTTGGGGGGGGGGGTGGTTTATGGGGAAGGGTTTATATGGATAACATATAATGGGAGCGGGGTGTATATGTGGGGGAGGTAATATATGGAAATGTTTAAATGGTGGTAGGAGTGGAGATTTTAACTGAGCTAAGTCGAGTTATATGGCCAGCGCATGGCACCGTTTAAACACAACTGTGGCAATGTTTAAACACAACAGTGGTAGCATTTAAAAAATGGTATGGAAGCGGTGTATTAAAAAACACAGTGCTGTATTAAAACGGAGATGGTGAGAGGAGGAGTATTACCAGGTCGGGAATGTGTAGAGCGTTCACATGGGGGGTATTCAAGTGATGGAGGGTCGACTGTGCAGCGCTGGCAGAGGCAGATTTTACACCGATTGTGTTACGACCCAAAAGGAACATGAAAATATTTGAATGTAGGTGTGCTAGTATTACTAGTAGCTTTAGCAGTGGTAGAAAAAAGAAGAAGATGGGGCATATAAACAAGCATTTGGAGCAGATGAAATGCTTTTCTTTTCCATGCCACATCACAGAAAACCTGCAACCTTACTGAGTGGTGGCATAAATGAAATTTGAAAACTTGCGGACCTCAATGGGTACTATTTAAAAAACAATGTCGATTCTTACCCAACGAACTACAAAATGTATGAAATGATTCAAATTTCATTTAGGATCAACACATAAATAGTTCCAGCAGAGGACACAGTCGCGACCTTCACATTATACAATTCAACGCACACCTGCAACACATTAAAAATACCAAGTAATACCACAAAAAATACCGGGAGGCCAGCAGAGTTGACTGTGCAACAGAGGGCCGAGCCAAGTGGGTCTTGGGACCTGTGGGTCGACTATGTAATGGAGGAAGGCTGACGGACGTGACTGTAGTATGCGTTACAGCTTATGTTTGACCACAACACAATAATAGCACAACGAAACCTCTAGTAACCTCCAACAGAGGGACAAAACATGGCAGAGAAATGTGACAAGAGTTACACTGGAGAAAACTGATTTCGGACTTGTGCTCTGATACCATGTCAGGCCAGGAGGTAACTTGTCAAATAAATTGTGTTTATTCATTAGGATTACTCATTTTTATATACACAAGGGAGTGACTCTTGGGTTTCACCTCCCGATGACTCTTCATTTTCCATTATTTACTATTTACATTATTTACAAGTGTTCACCCAATCCCCATGATTAGGTGTCAACAAACTCAATACACTTGGGGATTGGGTATGTAAACCAATAATTAAGATGAATATCTAGCACTTTGGTAGGGCTTAGAAATCACAATGGAAAAGAAACTCTCCAAATTAACAATATTATGGGATTCAATGATTGTGATAAGAAAGTTGTGGAAAGTCAAATGATTGAAAAGATAAGATATTCCTCCTATTCTCCATAGGATTTTTTTTCTTCAAACAAATCAATTTGAGAAAATTAAATTATTCCATGTGTTTAGGTAGTTGAATATAGTGGCAGATTCATTGGTTGGCAAAGGAGCCACACTAGAGCAGGGGAAATTAGAATTGTATCATGGGTTGATCCACACCTCACCCATTCCATGAATATTGAATCAAATTATCAAGGCATTAAAATTCAATTTGATGACCAATACAACCGATATCTGAATGAATCCCCATGGCAGAGACCATCCACACACTACTCCCATCAAGTATATGGATTACAACCTATAGGGTGGTGCATGCCGATGGAATTCATTAGTTCCTTAGTCATGCAGATCAATGGAATGAAATTCTTGTCCAAATCATATTACATCCGATGAAATTTGGTGGTCAATTGTGAGAACAAGTGGCATAAGGTGTTAATGCTTTGGGTTGGTAAATTGTTTACACAAGTAAGGGGAACCTCGACACTAGTAGAGCATTCAATCCATTGTAGACTAGTGTTAATTATCCTCTCCCTTCGTATCATGCAATTTCCATTACAAGGAGCACATCGAGATTAAAGTATAGATTTGGTATCCCTACATTTCAGTACTTTAGGGAGGGGATATAGAGGAAGGTATGTTTATATATGCCATTGTGTGATTCTTCGGTCATACACCACACTTCTGCTTAGTGTTCATAATTGTGAATAAAGGTGGCCATTGTCCTTTGAAGTCCGAAGTGCAAAGCACCCGACTTCTTTAATGTAAGACTTGAGAGATTAGATACAAGAGGATGAACAAGTCAAAACCAACACGTTGTTGACAAGGTTATTGGAATTGGTCGAAGGGTTGTTGCACACCCTTAATCAAAATAATTCAATGAAAGATCAAGAGAGGCATACATACCAATTGCTTATGAATAATAAATATGAATTGTTACAAGGTAAATTGGAGCAGTACAAGTTGAAATCAGGAAGAAGCTGACCGCCTTGGACATTAGGGTGGTATATTTAGAGGAAATATCTAGTGGTGATCCTATATTCAACATGGGGAATTCTAGGACAGCAATGAATCGAAAAGAAAAATTCCAACCGTGATTGGAAGGTGTTGGGTGCACGAATTACACTTAAGAAAACTCCTCAACACTTAATTTGTCAACTCGGGGGATCCGTAAATTTAGAGACGAAGCACAGGCGACACCAGAGATGGTATGAATATTCCTAACATAAATCCCTATTTTCTTTAAAGGAAAGATTGCAAAATCAAATTAAAAAGAGAAAAAGGCATCTTAAACCATGAAAATAATCTAAGACTGGAACAAGGAAGAATGCATTTGCAAGAGGGAATCAAAGATAAAGGGCAATCACTCTAGCTAATTATTGTTTAACTACTGAGTGTGTGTTTTTCTTTAGTAGAGACACTTAGTATTCTGATTAGATGGGTCCTTAAACCTGCTCCTTTAGAGATTTCCTTCTTGCACTAATTTGTCCTGTACTATTGCAGTCTACTTGTACTAGTGCAGGAACATAGATTTATGCAGAAGGTATAAATGGTGTCTTTACTAAAGGCTTTTTACTTCCTGCAAGGACTTGAACTTTCCCAAGTTCAAAGCACTCAGATCTTGTGGCAAGAAACTAGTTCTTGCACCAGATTAGAGCTTCCTACACTTAGCATTTAATTCTTAAAACAAGTTCTCAATTATTGCAAGTGCTATTATACTGTTAAATCAAATTTCACACATAAAAAGTGAATGTTTATGATATTAACAGAGTGCAGGAATAAAGAAACAATCAATATACATTTATCCTGTCATAAGCATTTAATGAAAGAAAGAAGATTGTGGGAAGTAGACTAAGAAGGCTTGCTGCATCACACCAACGTGCACTGGTGCAGGTTCATTTCTCCTGCTTGGACCAGGCAGGGAAAACCAATCAAACAAAATTTGCAGAAAAGGAGATATCACACCAAATTGCACTAGTGCAGGGTTATTTCTCCTGCTTGGACCAAGCGGAGGAAAACCAATCTGAAATCAAGTGCAGGAAAGGAAATTTATCTACTTCACACAACGGATCCGTTGTCACTCAGACAGGAATGCATGTGCTTAAAATTAAATCACACTTGATAATGTAAACACAAATTACAGGAAAATGGGAAATGGGGTAAACGTGCTAGGTTGGCTGGGCCCTAGCCAACCAGCGTGTTTCCCCTTTAAATAAAAACGTTGCTAAGTACCTTAATCAATTCATTAGCTCAAATACATAAACACAATTTGTGAAACATGAGGCAGAGCTCCATTTTATTAATTCACTGAGGCAAGTACATACATTAATACATCGTTCAGCCCAGATTCAGGTGATAACAAAATACAACAACTTGTTACCACCTCTCTGGCTGTGTCTCTGTTCTCTTCTACTATCAAAAGCTTCTTCCTAGTCCTATTTACATTCTACATTATATAGATCTTTGGCCAAAGGCCAAAATATATCATTCAATTGATTACATAACCAAATGCAAAATTTAGCTTTTCGGCCTTCAAAATTAGACTATTAGCAAAATTGGCTGTAGCTAATCTCTAGCTTTCGTCCTTCACAGATTCGATCTCGACTGCCTTTGGATCGATCTTGCTATCGTGGTTGAAGCTGCTCAAAACGAGGTGGTGATCAAGGAGGTTCGGATCTGCTGCAAGGATTTGCTGTGTTGGCAACAGTGCAAGATCTGATCCTGCACTAGGATTAACAGTCATAGTAAGTACTCTAACTACCAAATAAACATTGGAGATATCCATAAGTTACAAAGAGTGATTAAAAGTAATAAATCATGTAATAAATGATTAATTAATGCTAAGTTAAATTAAAAGTATGAAAAATAAAGTTTATACGAAATATGTCACCGTGCTTGGACTGGTGCAAGATGAGGGTGTATAAAAGAGGTAAAACAATGATAAATGGTTATGATTTAGAAGGGGGAAAATGGCAAAAAGAGAGAAAATTATGGGGCTAACGTCCTCCCATCCCTAAGCTGTTGTGTGTCCTCACACAACTATTTACCTTTGCAAAAAGCCTTCAAAACTTTGAGCATTCCAGCTCAATCCTGCTCTGACATACTGACATCAACCTGCAATGTTTCAGACTTGTTCTCTGTGATATTCTTTAGTTTCTTTGTCACCTTTTTAAGTCACTTAAAACATTGTGTAGCTCGGTACTTCCAAACTCTAACTTCTCTTTTCTTTTTCTAGATCTCCGCAGTTAATTCTTCTTTACTCTGTTCTTTATCCTCCTGCACTTTAGATATGAGATGTTCTAAGTTCTGCACTTGAAGCTCTAGTTCAACTATCCGAGCAGTAGGAGTTACCAAATCTTCTTTTTCTTCCATCTCGACAGGGGTTGTGTCTTCCTTAGGGACCTCAATATCCCTCATGGTTACATTAAGAATTTCTTCTTCTTCTGGTTCTTCTTCTTGCACTGGTGCAGAAGGGGATTCAACGTCCTGTGAGGACTGTGGTTCTTTGCCTGCACCAGATTCTTCATTCTTTTTCTGGGACCTTTTAATGAAATCGGCCAACAGTGTCATCTTCAACCTTTACAAATTTTACTACGTCTGCAAGGATTAATAGGTTGTCTTCTTCGGGGGTCTATGCATGTACTAGTGGCGTAGAAGGAGTCCCTTCAACAGGTGCACTAGCTCTCTTCTTATTTGGAGACGGGGCCCTTTCTTCTTTTGATTTTTCAGGTTGTTTCCTTTTTGCATTGGTGCAAGAAGGACTCCCCTTTACATTCTTACTCAGACCCTTACTTGTGCTGGCAGGGTCCTCTGTCTCCTTTCCAACAACTGTCTTTTTATGTAGTTGTTTTAACAGTGCCTCCCATGTCATGCCTTTAACTTCTAATGGTTTCTGGACCAAAATATTTATTAGGCTATGGTGATATAACTTCTTGTCGGCCCGGTCTGTCCATTCGTCCTACACACCCTTGGCCATTTTTTCCAAGCCCTTAAGCAAAAAATAGGGGAAATTCATCCTCCACAGGATGTGCCGGGTGGCTTCAAAATGTTGCAACATCCTAAAATGGTACACAAAAGTGCGAGAGTACCTTACCTCATAGGTTACAAATTTCTGTAGGATGAAAAGGAGGTCCTGCCATTGTCCTAGCAGGGCACTGCGTGGAACTCCTTCCTTCCAATCTACCTTCATCTTCTTGTCGACGACGAAATGCTGCCATCACTTCCTTTCTAGTTTCTGATTTTTAAACCACTGCTCACCAATATTTTCCAAGCTTGTCGTTACTACTACAAACTCTTCCGTAACCTCAAATTTTAGAGGCCCAATTTTTACTCGGCCATTTTTGAAACTTCTAGCAAACTGTAAGGCCACTTCACTGTTGTGCCTATCAAACTTTTGCAAGAACTGAAGAAAGCCCGAGTCTCGCAATAGTGCAAGACTATTGCAATACTCATCAATCTTTTCTACCCCACTGAGAGATGAAGATTCGCTTCGAATAGGCGGCATCACTGCTTAATGGTTATGAATAGTCGAGAAAATTGGTTCTTATAGATAGGGATCCAACCGTCCACCATCCCTTCCATCTTATCATCCATTCATTCCACTGAAATAGCCGGGGATGCACGACATCTTTGAGATCATGCCGGATTGGTACTTGCGACGACGTTTTAACGGCTAGGTGAGGTAATAATTACGAGTGAAGGACATCTAGGATTATGGTGGAAAGGGTAAATTATATCCAAGCAATGGTTAAACACTTCTGCACTCCTTCATAATTCAAAATAAAACTTAGGAATCATTACAAAATGATCATGATTCTTAACTTAAAAACACCTTGTACTTAATATTATAGCACAAGTACTCATCGACTAAGTGAAAGGACTTCTTATAAAATTTCATGATGACCATTTTCCTATGACGTATACTATGAAAAGAACAAATTGTACTATGTTTCTGACAGGGTGCATGCTTGCACCAGTCTGCTTGCACCGCTTAAACTATGCTATTATGCTGGTACCATTCTGCTTGCATTATTATATAGGACGACATGCTTGCGCTAGTGCAAGCATAATATCTGAAAAAAAGAATAGGGAGTTTAAGTAAAATATAGGCTGGACTTCCAGCATGGCTTCCTCAATTTATACTGGAAGTTTGCTTCACCCTTTCTTGATGCTTCAGAGCATATCCTTTTGATCTTTGTGCGTGCGATCCCACAATGAATTCATGAAGGAAAAAAGAATTGGGAAAAGGGAAATTTCAGAATGGGAAGGAATTCTGTTACAGGGATTCCAGGAATAGTACCACAAGAGGGGATAAACAGAAGTGGTATAGGGAAAAAAATTCAAGGGTAAAGTGGGGTTTTTACGAAATGGACAGGGTATATTTAGAAGAATATGTGAAGGTTAATCATTCTGGGATTGAAGAATAAAACTGAGGGAATATTATGAAAGTGGAATATGAAGAAAGGCAGAAAATTTTCTAGAAGATTTGCCTGCATTGGTGCAAGAAAAATAACTACAGCGAAAATTAAGTGTTACTTGAATAAAAATATCCATGCTATGTATAAAGGTTGGTTCTGCTGAACCTGCTTTTACTTGGTAGTCACTAGCATATCTAAAGATCAAGCAGCATTCTTTTTTTATTAGAAATTTTTGATCTTCCTGCTAGCAAGCTATTTTTCAAGTCGATCCTTCTGCAATCATGTCAACGAATTAATTTTTGTAATTACAGGAATTTTTTTTTTCTTTGCTTTTAAAAAAAAAAAATTGTATTATTTTTTTTTTTTTTAAGAAGAAGAAGAATTCATGTTTTCAAAAGGTTGGTATTACCATTCACCACTACTGTCCCGAATTACTGTTGGACTTGTTGTGTAAAATATTTCTAGGTAAGTGGCTGAAAATACTTCTTTAATCTGTGTCCATTTACCAAGAATACTGAATTTTGTCCATCAATAGTTTTAACTTCTACTACTCCATTCTCGAATACTCAAATCACTTCATAAGATCCCATCCAATGTGTATGGAATTTCCCTTTAAAAATTTTAAATCTAGAATCACAAAGGAGCACCCAATCACCTGGTTGGAATTGCTTTTTCAGAATAGACTTGTCATGCCACCTTTTGTGTTGCTGCTGAATTAGTATGTTCTGCTGAACAACATCCATATGAAATTCATCTAATTCATTTAATTGGAGAAGACGTTGTTGTTGTGCCTCAAAGAGATCTAGTCCTGACTGAACTGCAGTTCTGAAAGTTTTGCCCTGGAATTTAATAGGTAACATAACCTGTTTTCCATATACCAGCTCATATGGTGTTTGTCCTGTGTTATTTCTCCAAGTCGTTCTGTATTCCCACAAAGCTTCTGGTAATCTTTCAGCCCAGTCTTTCTGATGCATATTTACTGTCTTTGTAAGAATGGACTTGATCACTTTGTTTGTGGATTCCACCTGGCCATTTGCTTGCGAGTGATACGGTGTGGATTTCCTGTGCCGGATCTTGTATTGCTCCATCACACCATGTACCAGATTAGAAATAAACTGCGGACCATTGTTAGAAACAATTTCTTTAGGCACACCAAATCTAGTAAATATTTCAGTAAAAATAAAATCAACAAAAACTTTTTCTGTAGCAAAGGAAACAACTTTAGCTTCTACCTATTTTGTAACAAAATCTATACAAACCAAGATATGATTTTTGCTTAATGACATTGGATTTATTGGCCCTATAAAATCAATAGCCCATTTTTCAAATGGCTCAATCATAACTTGGGGGCATAAAGGCATTTCATTGGTTTGATTAGGCTGGTGCATTCGTTGACAGCTATCACATCGCCTGACATACTATTTGGCATCCTTAAACAAGGATGGCCAAAAGTAACTAGCACGCAATACTTTATATGCAGTCCACTTATCAGCGAAGTGGCCTCCTCAAGGTTCATCATGAGCAGATTTCAATATGTCAAACACTTTCTCCTCTCTTACACACCTACGGATAATCAAGTCTAGAACAATGTAAAAGAGATCTCCTTGAATCCAGGAGTATGCAACACTTTTTTGAATAATATTCGGCTTTTCATGAGTGGACAAGTGGGGTGGTGTTTTCCCAATAACCAAGTAATTAGCAATATCAACAAACCATGGATAATCTGTTGACATAGCAAAAATATGTTCATCCAGAAAATCATTATTAACAGGAGTTGCTTCACCAGGGTTATCTAATCTAGAAAGAAAATCTGCTACAACATTAGATTTTACTGGTTTATCAACAATAGTAATATTAAATTCCTACAACAATAGTAACCACATGGTCACTCTACTGCTAGTCAATGGTTTGTTCATCAAATATTTAATCGCGGAATGATCGGTATGTACAAACACTTCATATCCTGTAATATAGTGCCTAAACTTATTAATTGAAAAAATTACAACTAAAAACTCTTTCTCTGTAACTGTATAATTTAATTCAGCGGAAGACAAATTCTTACTAATATAATAAATAACATAGGATTGCTTATTTTCCTCTTGTCCTAAAGCTGCGCCAATAGCCAAATCTGAAGCATCAGAGGAAAAGTGAAAAGGCAGGGACCAGTTAGGACCTCTCAAAACTGGTGCATGTACTAACTTTTCCTTCAATGTTTCAAAAGATTGTTGGCAAGTTGTGGTCTAAGAAAATTCACTATCCTTAGCTAGAAGTCGGAAAAGAGGGGAAACTATCTTAGAAAATTTTTCAATGAATCTTCTATAGTAACCAGCATGTCCTAAAAAACCTCTTACTTCCCTTTGAGTTTTGGGTGCAGGAAGATGCAGAATGATTTAAATTTTTTTTGGATCAACCTGGATATCTTTACCAGAAATCAAATGGCCAAGTACCACTCCCGCTTTGCACATTAATCTACATTTCTTGTCACTCAAGGCAAGATGGGATTCCTGACAACAAAGAAGTACTTTCTCTAGATTTTTGAGAGCTTCCTGAAAATAATCACCAAACACAGAAAAGTTATCCATATAAATTTCTACAAATTCTAGATCAACAAAAATGGCCAGGACTGCCCTTTGAAAGGTAGCCGGGGCATTACATAAACCAAAGGGAAGCACTTTATAAGCAAATGTACCCCATGGACATGTAAAAGTAGTTTTATCCTGATCTTCGGGTGCAATCTGTATCTAGTTATAGCCATTGAAGCCATCCAAAAAGGAAAAATATTTCTTTTCTACAAGGGTATCAAGCGCTTGGTCAATGAAAGGGAGAGGGAAATAATATTTGAAAGTGGCTTTGTTGAATTCTCGATAATCAATACAAATACGCCATCTTCCATCTTTCTTAGGTACTAGCACTAATGGAGAGACCCACTGACTATCGGAAATAGGATAGATAAAATCAGCATCCAAGAGTTTCTGTACTTCTTCCTTCACAATATCTCTTAGAGCTGGATTCATTCACCTTTGGGGTTGTTGGATAGGTCGAGTTACTTCCTGAATATAGATGTGGTGTGTGTAAGTTTTAGGAGGAATACCATTCATATCTTCATAGCTCCAAGCATAGGCACTAAGATGGTTTTGCAATAAATTCACAAGTTGTTCCTGCTGAGATGAGTCCAAATCTGAACTAATATGCAAGGATTTACCAAGGCTAATCTCAAAAACAGTAGTATCAGGCTCAGATTACTCAAGGGAGTGGTCAAATGCAGTGGCACAAAAGAATGGGAATCATGATTATCTTGAAAATCTAAGCTGAAAATCTGGCTCAATGGCTCAAAATTAGGCACAGTGTCTAGATTATTCAGGGAAATGGGTTGAGTCTCCTTATCACTGCTTTGATCCAACCATAAAGTATTTCGAAGGTCCTGAATGGATCTGGAAGGGGGGTATAAGGTAACTTTCTTCCTAGAATCTCCATGCGAAATATACATATCACCGGAATGACATCCAATATATGCATCGACCATAGCAAGCCATGGTCGACCCAAGATCAAGGAATGTCCTCCTACTGGGTTCTTTGGCTGAAGCACAATGAAATCAACAGGATATTCCCAAGAATCTAAAGAGATGATCACATCATCCAATACTCCTTCTGGCTTAATTTTAGATCTATTCGCTAATTCAAGCATAGTGGGAGTAGGCCGAAGATGAGATAACCGAAGTTGATCCATGGTTTGATTAGTCATGACATTAATGGTTGCCCCCGGGTCTATAAGAACATTAGAGACAAGGACATTACCAATCTGAACTTAGACAACAGGGTTTCTGAGATTAGTATATTTTTCCATAGACCAACATCCCGTCATCAACTCTGTTGCCCTACCAACAAATTGAATGGTTTGGGGTTCCAATCTCTTCCTCCCGGGTTTCTTCAGACAAAGTTCCTTAATAATCTTGGTATAAATGGGGATCTCTTTGATGGCTTGAAGCAAAGGTATCTTAATGAAAAGATTCTAAAAGCTCTAATGCCAAGCTAGTCTCAGAAATAGGCTCACTTATTTCCATTACTAGCCTCTCTGGGAAGGGAGGTTGGTTGGAAGAAGATGGCAAGGGTTCAGAGGGTAAGGGCTACTTAGTGATAGCTTTCAGAGAATGGTTAAGAGTTTCCTCTTCTAATTTCTTTTCAACAATCACTATAGGTTGCTTTTGATTTTCTGATGTTACAGTCCTTCCCGATCTTAATTGAATATCATGAACCCCAACTGGAATAGATTGGTACTCGAATGGTAAAGGTGGGTTTGTTACATAGATCATTTTCACTGCTTTATTATTGTTAAGATTGGGCATAGGTTGAGTAGGCAACTAAGGAGGTTGAAAAGGTGGAGGTAAAGGCAATGGTGGAGTAGATTGACTCAGAAGTTGAGGCATTGAGTAAGGTGTATGTGTAGATGGATATGACTGCATAGGTGGCTGGTAGGAATACAAAGAATGAGTTGGCCCTCTCCAACCTTGATGCCATGGTTGAGAAGGTTTCCCATGCTGATATTGATTCCCATACTGCCATTGCTAATTAGTGTTAGGATAAGAATATGCATGTGAATTATAACCAAAATAGTGTGGATAAAATTTAGGAGCCATACCTGCACCTACCTAAGGCCAATTCCTTCTTGCTACCATAGCATACAAGTATTCAACTTCAGGTTGTCCCCCTGTAAATTCAACTTTAAGTCCTGGTATAGAGGGACATTTTTTTGTGACATGGTCTTTTACACAAATAGCACACTTATTAGTTTCTTTCAAATTAAGAGGACACTCTTTAGGCAGATGCTTGTCTCTACATTTAGGACAGAAAATACATAATGACTCTTGTTCCTTCATGAGTTTTTGCTGAAATTTTAAAGAGTCCAACTGTTTGGTAACAATATTCATTATATCAATTTTCAAGGTTTCCATTTTATTTTCTAGTCCAATAATCATAGAATCAGTAGATTCAGTTGTTCTATTTCTATTTCGAGTTCCTCTACCGGATCTATATTGATTTCTTGAAAATTTCCTACATAATTCACAAATTTGTTCAAAAGTTTGTTGAGAAATATCACCTTGTCCTAACAGATTTAAATTATTTCTATCATTATCAGTAAGTCCTCTTAAGAACAAGGTTCTAACAGTACTGGGATCAAGCTTAAGTTTTGACCTTTGTAAAATATACAAAAACCTTTCTAGGTAATCTTCAAGAGTTTGATCATCATCCTATATGATTGTAAAAATCTCATCTTGCATGTCCCGAGTTTTGCAATATTCTTGATATTTAGACAAAAACACTCTCTTCATCTGATCCCAAGAGGTTATAGTGTTTCCTCCTAACCCCATAAACCAGCGTAGAGATGAGTCCTTGAGAGTAACAGGAATTAATCTTAACTTCCGAGCGTTAGTTGAATAATCATAACTTCTACACAGAATATCAAACTCAAATAGAAAAGAGTCAGGATCTTCATGAAATTTACCATGGAAATCAGGAAGAGCTGATGGTGGAATATTCTTCATTTGCGCCACAGTATCAGGATCCACAATTGGAAACACAAAAGTGGATTGTTCCCCACTTACCTGGTTTTCACCAGTCCCTTCCACATGATCTTCATGGTCCACCATTGTTTCCCTTTTACTTGAACCGCTCTCAACATGCTAAACCACACCTAAGCTGTTGTCACCAAAATCCAAGTGGACTATTCCTGTGTGATGGGTTTGAATTGGATTGGGCTTTCTGCTTACAGAAGGATACCCAATATGAGAATTGTTTTCAGAATTCTTTCAGCCCTTAGTGGGCTTAGAACCCTTACCTTTTTGAGGCATTCATTTCAAAAAAGAAAGAAAAATAACAAACAACTTCTAATAAAAAATGCTGTCAGAAATCAATTAACACCAGTAAAATTCCTTCAAAGAAGATTTTCTGAACAATACTGCAAAAATAAAGGAAAAATTATCTCTATTGTATAATCAAAAAATTCTTACCAAATCAAATCACCTCCTTGGTAATGGTGCCAAAATGTTGGGTGCAGGAATTACACTTAAGCAAACTCCTCAACACTTAATTTGTCAACCGAGGGGATCCGTAAACTTAGAGACGAAGCACAGACAATGCCAGAGATGGTATGAATCTTCCTAATATAAATCCCTACTTTCTTTAAAGAAAAGATTGCAGAATCAAATTAAAAAGAGAAAAAGGCAACTTGAACCATCAAAATAATCTAAGTCTGGAACAAGGAAGAATGCATTTGCAAGAGGGAATTAAAGATAAAGGGAAATCACTCTAGCTAATTATTGTTTAACCACTGAGTGTGTGTTTTTCTTTAGTAGAGACACTTAGCAGTTTCATCAAATGGGCCCTTAAACCTGCTCCTTTAGAGATTTCCTTCTTGCACTAATCTATCCTGTACTATCGCAGTCTGCTTGTACTAGTACAAGAACAGAGATTTATGTAGAAGGTATAAATGGTGTCTTTACTAAAGGTTTTTTATTTCCTGCAAGGGCTTGAACTTTCCCAAGTTCAAAGCACTTAGATCCCGTGGCAAGAAACTAGTTCTTGCACCAGATCAAAGCTTCTTGCACTTAGCATTTCATTCTTAAAACGAGTGCTTAATTATTACAAGTGCTATTATATTGTTAAATCAAATTGCACACATAAAAAGTGAATTTTTCTGATCTTAACAGAGTGGAGGAATAAAGAAACAATCAATATACATTTATCCTATCATAAGCATTTAATGAAAGAAAGAAGATTGCGAGAAGTAGACTAAGAAGAATTGCTGCATCACACCAACGTGCATTGGTGCAGGTTCATTTCTCCTGCTTGGACCAAGCAGAGGAAAACCAATCTGAAATCAAGTGCAAGAAAGGAAATCTATCTACTTCACACAACAGATCCGCTTTCACTCAGATAGAAATGCATGTGCTTAGAATTAAATCACACTTGATAATGTAAACACAAAGTATAGGAAAACGGGAAATGGGGTAAACGTGTTGGGTTGGCTGGGCCCTAGCCAACCAGCGCATTTCCCCTTTAAATAAAAATGTTGCTCAGTACCTTAATCAATTCATCAGCTCAAATATAGAAACAAAATTTGTGAAACATGAGGTGGAGCTCCCTTTTATTAATTCACTGAGGCAAGTACATACATTAATACATTGTCCAACCCAGATTTGAGGAATAACAAAATACAACAACCTGTTACTGCCTCTCTGGCTGTGTCTTTGTTCTCTTCTACTATCAAAAAATTCTTCCTACTCCTATTTACATTCTACATTATATAGATTTTTGGCCAAAGGCCAAAATAGATCATTCAACCAGTTACATAACCAAACGTAGAATTTAGCTTTTCGACCTTCAAAATTAGACAGTTAGAAAAACTGGCCGTAGCCAATCTCCAACTTTCGTCCTTCATAGATTCGATCTCGGCTACCTTTGGATCGATCTTGCTGTCGTGGTTGAAGTTGCTCAAAACGAGCGGTGATCAAGGAGGTTCAGATCTGCTGCAAGGATTTGTTGTGCTGACAACGGTGCAAGATCCGATCCTACACTAGGATTAGCGGTCACGGTAAGTACTCTAACTACCAAATAAACATTGGAGATATCGATAAGTTAAAAAGAGTGATTAAAAGTAAGAAATCATGTAATAAATGATTAATTAATGCTAAGTTACATTAAAAGTATGAAAAGTAAAGTTTATATGAAATATGTCACCGTGCTTGGACTAATGCAAGATGAGGGTTCATAAAAGAGGTAAAACAACAGTAAATGGTTATGATTTAGGAGGGGTAAAATGGAAAAAAGAGAGAAAATTAGGGGGCTAACAGAAGGTAGGAACAACAGGAATGACAAGATAGACATAGGGAAACATGTGACATGATGAGATGGACAAATATGGATCTCCTTCGAGAGATAATTTTGCAAATTTAAATTTTTTTGATGTTATGCAAGTTCATATTGTTATTAAGAGTTTATTGCGGTGACTATATCCAACACTTATTTAGAATATGTGGTAAACACTCATAAAAACTGATTTTCAATTTTCTAGACCTCTTAAAGTAGTGTTTTATTGTAGCATGAAGATATTTCTAAGGGACATGGCCCAAAATCCAATTTTTCTTTCTAATATAAATTCTACCCTTTCTTTGAAAACAAAAATATTAATGAAAATGCTTGTAAGGAAGTATTGGAAAGGAAGGTTGTACCTCAAAGGACAAGTGTCAAATGATGTCACCCATGCATCCCATTTCCTCTTCCTTCTTAAGGCCCTACTTTTGGATCCTCATATTGACAATGTATATATGAGTATATTGTGAGTGATTGAGGGCCAACACATCACAATTTCTAGAAAAGGAAGGAAACGAAAACAAGGGCCTATGTTTCGCAATACAGGAAAGAAATGGGGCTTAGGGGCCTCAAGAGGGTCCAAAATAAAATAATATTATTTTACTAATATCTTGATTCCTTTATCTTTTACTACTCTAAGTGATATCAACCTTGGAGTTAGTTGGGGGGGGGGGATTGTATTGAGTTGTTAGCATGCAAATATAATGATGAATTTTGGTTGTTGTAGGGAGTTTACCAATCGTTCTTCTAGAATATTTTCTAATAACCTACGCTACCATCCCATGATTGTAATAGAATGATGAGTATGGTTTTTATGAAAACTATGTGGGAATTAAGCTCACATGCACGAAAAATTATTGTTACTGAGAAAATTCCATTACACCTGAAAATTCTTGGAATTCCCAACAAAGAGATTTTCTGGCTAATCTATGTTGGATCCCATAAGGGATGTGGAAAACTTTAGGAATTATGTAATAGAGAAGGGGATTCCTTTCCCTGGGTTATGTAGGCTAAAGGGAAAGAGAGCCAGTGGATCAAGGTTGCTATTCGAGTTTCTAAACTATGAATTATTGGGAAATTGGGTTGTGTGAGCGGATTAGATCCCACCATAAGTGAATTTGTCCTTGTGGATTGATAGCCTCAACTCAAGGGCGGCCTTGTTATGGGAAGAGTATGAGCAACAAGGAGCTATGGTTGGGTGGAGCACCCTTCTTCTAATTCTAGTTGGTATTTTATTACCATAAAGATAAGTGTTTATGGTTTATTGTATTTATGTAGAATTTAGTATTATTTACTTATGAATTCAATACCAACATAGATCCATGATAACTTTGGCTCTATCAAGTGCTGATAGGGATCAAATTTATTGCGGTGCAAACCTTTTTTAAATTGAAAAACTTGAAGAAATGTTTGCACCTCGAGAGATTTGATCCCTCTCAGAGCTTGATAAATCCCTGGTTAACATGGATGTATGTTGGTTATTTTCATATATTCCACATGTCAAATTCATGCTAAGCATGAAATTATTGCACATCTTATTCATCTTAAGCAACACACGAATAAAATATTTTAACCATAGTTTTTTTCTTTTGCTTTATACAATATATACATAGTCTCTCTTTATATAAATAAATATATATTTACATTGAATGTTATTTTGTTATTAGTAATTTTCTAAAATGTTACATGTCAACTCATTCAAAGACACTTATTAATGGAAGGAATTACAGTACAACTCATTCATCTTGAGGAATGCGCTATTAAAAGGTTTTAACCATCAATTTTTATTTTTATTTTACATTTTCTTTACATACTCTCTTTTTACATTGATTTTTTTTGTTATTGATATTTTTTTTTTAAATTACATGTAAAATTTTGTTGATGGTGCTAGATCCTGCCAACATATAGGGGATCTCCCCGATATGAAGTCCCAATTAGACCTCACACCATTTTCTATAGGAGCCCCATTCAAATTGTGGTATGACCGCCATTTCCTTAAATGGCTTGAGCAATTTGCATAAGAGAGAAGCATGCACATTCTTTTGAATGATCAAGAGACTATGCCTCATTAAATGTTCAATAGTAGAATGTATCGAGGTTATTTCACTCAAAGGAACAGAAGTGAGCCTTTAAGAGACAAGTATTAGTACTAATATAGTGAAGATACATGAACATATCCATGAGAGAATCGTTAGACATTAAGTTGAATAGTTCACATAAATGCAATGATCATTACATCCACCACAACACATTTTCCATAAGATGGGCACCAAATCCACTAAAATAGTTCAATTTCTTCAGTACATAAGGATGACAACATAAAATTCAAACATTCAAATAATAGTTTTAAAACATCCACAATATATGCATGAAAATGTGTTGGCCTAATGATCTTCAAGTATTAAGAAAAAATTCCAAGATACATGAGTATAATGAACACCACTTGCTCCAAATAATGGACCATTAGATTCACCACTTGCTCTCCAAAAGAGCTATCTCTATCTCTCTAATGCCTTTGTGGGAGAAGCCAAGGTGAAAAATATTCTCTTTGAGTAATGATGCCTCTTTTATAGCTAGAGACATGACTCTTCATACCCTCGCAACTCTTGATTTTATCATATGGATTTTCAACTTCTAATGACTTTTAGACTTCTAAATAGCCCTTGGCCTTCCAAATGACTTTTGAACTTCAACATGACTTTTGGAATCCTTTTTGTCTTTTGGAATCCTACATGTGACCTTTAAACTTTACATGTGGATATTTTTGACATGCATGACTCTTGGACTTCCACATATTTATATTTTCAATAATTACATCATTACATCATTACTTCCACATGATGATGTGGTGACAACAAGAAAAGTCACTAACATTGATGACTTGGACCCATAGTGACTTGTGACATGGAATTTCTTGAGAGATGAAAATGATGCCATCTATGGATTCAACTCTTGATGCATATTTGTCATTATTGTTGCCATTTACGCTCCAAAGGGTCTTGAGATATATGGAGTCTTTTTGGATCACTTTGTTCATCAGAATATGGTGTTTTTTCACTTTCGCCATCATGTATAAATACTTCTTTATGCTGCTTCCTTTGACAAATATTCTCTTTCCTCCTTCCAATGTTACTCTAGTAACACCTGGAAGTAAGATCACTCATGGAAAGTAAGCATCGACCTGAAAAATATCCTATTCTATTATATTTCATGCAAAATTTCCAACTGTGAATAAATAGTGCACTCAGGGGATGAAGGGAAGCTTTTGGGCACAGGGCGCACTATCAAGTGTTAAGGGTTGTGTGCTAAGAATTGAGAGTGTGCTATGTTATCTACTAGGAAGAGGAGGCTTGATGGAGGGCACATGGCACAATATTAACGGTCTAGGAGGCTCAATGATGCTTGTTGATGTGCCATGCACTCAACTAAAGAGGCTTGAGTCACATGGAAGGCACACGACACAAATTCAGGGATCAAGGAAGGCTTGATGATCACTATTCTTGTTCCATTCACTTAGATGAGGGTGTAGGGTGCAAGGTCAAGGCTTAAGGAGGGATTAACGACCATTATCGATGCATTATGTGCTTAATTAGGTGAGAGGGTTAAAGAAGGGCACAATTGATATTGGGTGTGTTATATTCTTTCCATGACTAGCCACACCTGTGAAGCGGGGGCGGTAACCCCCCTATGGGGTCCATGGGAGCGCCCTAGGAATTTTTTTTTGGGACCCTATATTAGGTGGGCTGACCTACCTATGGTTTTGTGCATGGGTTTGACACATGGTTTTGGGCATTATGGTTTTCTGCTCATGGTATTTTGTAGATCCGATCAAGGGATCTATGATTATGTTCTAATCCAGGGTTAATGGATTGGGGTTTCTGAATGATTCGACATGTATATATATGCATTATAACATTGAAAGGAATATAATGAAAAAACAATCTCATAATCCCAGTTTGGGGATATAGGGGAAAATATTTGTGTATTTTTTATGTTTCTTGCCATTGTATATTTTT
Source organism: Pinus taeda (assembly GCA_000404065.3). Lineage (NCBI taxonomy): Eukaryota > Viridiplantae > Streptophyta > Pinopsida > Pinales > Pinaceae > Pinus > Pinus taeda. The sequence continues at coordinate 36,514 of APFE030428650.1, forward strand.
TATTTTTAAGAATTCGTTTGTAGGTAATTTTTGTATAGGGTTAAAACCTACATTTGGTATTAGAGCTGTTTCGGCTTCAAGGAGATGCCTTTGCTGCTGAGGGGTTTTTTTAGGCCTATGGTAGACCTTGTTCAATGGGATATCTGCAAGATTGATTCTTGCGGTGAAAGAATATGGAGAGCAATGGAGAGATAGAGATAAAAAATTTAATGGTGAGAGTTTTGAGTTGTGGAAACTCAAGATGGAGGATCTACTGGTGGATAAAGATCAGTGGATCACAGTAGATCTAGGTGCTAAACCAACAACAATGTCAGATGAAGACTAGGGGAAGTTGGATTAGAAAGCAAAGAGGACAATACAATTGTGTATCTCAGATTCAATATTGTTGAATGTATCAGGGGAAGCTATGATGAAGGCTTTATGGGACAAGTTAGGGACTTTGTACCAATCTAAGTCTCTGGTGAATAGATTGTTCCGACAAAAAAAGATGTATAACCTGAGGATGAAGGATGGAGAATTGGTGACAGAGCATATGAATGCCTTTAATACTGTGGTAATCCAGTTGCTATCTATTGATATTAATATTTTAGATGAAGATAAGTGCATCAGTTTGTTGTGTTCTCTACCAGATTCGTGGGATTGTCTAGTTGTTGCTATAGGTAGAAATACAACTACCTTGAATTTTGATGAAATAGTCTCATCCTTGTTGTCGGAGGAGATGAGACAAAAAAATATGGAGGGACAGAATGGAGATGCCTTGTTTTTATGAGGAAGGTCCTAGAACAGAAACAAAAATAAGTCCTTGAGTGGGAGATCTAAGTCTCTAGGAAAACCTATAAAGGTGTGCTAGAAATGCACAAAAGAAGGGCACTTCAAAAAGGACTGTGGATCTAAAGCTCCTAAGAAAGGAAAGGAATATGATGATGCTCCTTTTTCAAAGGCAAAAACCATGTCAAATGAAGGTGGGGATGTGTACTTGGCTTCTTCTTCAAGTACACAAGTAGATCATGAGTCATGATTAATTAACTCAGGTGCATCTTTTCACTTCACTCCCAATAGGGAGTGGTTCTTCGAGTATGAGAAATATTATGGTGGTGATGTCTTCTTAGGGGATGACAAAAATGTGAAAATCATCAAACGTGGAAACGTCAAGCTGAAGTTGCAAGGTGGAAGGATTAGAACACTTCGGGTGCTCTGCATATTCTTGCATTGGCCAAAAATCTGATTTTTGTAAGCAAGATGGATGATGCAGGTGTAAAAATAGTATTCGAGAAAGATACCTACAAGATGGTTCGAGGAGCACTAGTATTGATATGGGGAGTTCAGATTGGAACTTTGTACAAGTTTCTGGGTAGTACTGTTATTGATGGGTGCAACATTTCTATGGTTCTTGAAAGTGGAGAAGAAAATCTAGTAGTCTCTAGAGAAAATACCATGTTATGGCATCAACGTCTTGGACATATTGGAGAGAAGGGACTTCGAATGCTTCATGGTAATGGCATGGTAGAAGGTATGTCTAATTTCTCTCTGGATTTTGATTTCTGTGAACATTGTGTATATGGGAAGCAAAATTAAGTGAGTTTCCCCTTTGGTGATAAGAGGGCAAAAGGGATATTAGAGCTTGTGTACAATGATGTGTTTGGACTTGCGTCAGTTCCATCACGATGAATGTGGAAATATGTCACTAATAACATCTAGTCCCGATTGTTGGAAAGGCTCCTCGACTGCTATTAGTAGTAGTGGGGCGACTAACTTCTGATCTCAACCTGCACATCTTTGACATCCCAGGCACTTTTTGGCATAAGTATGAGCATCATTCAATAAAGTGGGCCAATAATAACAATCTCTCATTAATTTATGTGTGGTTGTGGCATCTGTGAAGTTTCCACCTATTGAACCATCATGTAATAATTTTAATATCCTTTCTATATTTTGATATTGTAGGCATCTTAGCAGGACACCATTATGGTTCTTTCAGAAAAGCACTCCATGTATGAGCTAGTAATATACAGATTTAAGGTGGATTTCCCTTTTATATTTATTTGATAAATGTGTAGGCAAGGTGCCATGGTCTAGATATTGATGTATATTTGAATGCCAAGGCGTGGTTGAGCATGTTGGAGGAACTTGTTCAAGGTTATACATAGCTATTTCTTATCCCCATTTTGAAAGATCTTCTTGTTGAGAATCTCTTGCTTCTATTGCAAGTTGACAGAGGCGTGGCCCTTAACACTAGGAATTGGATTGAACTTTAGATCATATTCTTGTAAATATGTCATCCATTTTGCCCTCTTCTCACCCAATTCTTATTGTACGAAGAGAATTCTAACTGATGGATGAGGCACAGATATAATCATGTGAGATTTGAGGAGATAATGCTTGAAATGCTTGAATTGTTTATAAATTTCATAAGCCTATTTATCAATAATAGGGTAGCTCAAATCTGACCCCTGTAACCCAACACTCATAAAATATATAGGTTTTTCATTTCCTTCATTATCCTTTTGCATTAATACGACTGAGATAGATGCATTAGAAGCAAATGTATATAATATGAAATGTTTTCAATAATATAGACTATATAAGGTAGGAGCTTTGACGATAGCTTGCTTAATACAGGTAAAGCATCCTTCTCCCTTTTATCCAATTGGTATATTGCATATTTCTCAATCATCTCTTATAGTGTCTTGATAATCTGAGAAAAATTAGAGATGAAATTTTGCAGGAAATTAATCCTCCTTAGGAAAGATTGCATAACTTTCTTATTCACATGAAAAGGAATTTGAGCTATAGTTTAGACCCTTTTGGGAACAACCTTTATTATTCTTTTAGAAATGATGTGTCCAAATAGATTATCTTCTAACACAATGAAGATTCTCTTCTTGGGATTCAAAGAAATCCCATACTTACGACCTTGCTCAAATATTTGCTTCAGATGATGCACATGGTTTGATCTCTTCTTCTAAAATACAGTTACATCATCCAAATAAACTACAACATATTTTCCAATTAAGCCACAAAATGTGATGTTCATAGCCCTATAAAAAGTAGTGTCATAATTAATAAGTCCAAATGGCATGCGCTTGAATGGAAAATTTCCCCACTTTGTTCTGAAGGTGTTCTTTAAGTAATCTCGTTCTACTACTAGCACTTGATTATATCTGGACAATCCATCTAGCAATGAGAACATCTCAAACCTATATATTTTTTGGAGTATCTGTTCCATAAATGGCACTGGGTAATTTCCTTTGTCTAATTCCCAGTTGAGGTTGCGAAATCGACACGGTTGTATCTCACCAGACTTTTTCTTCATAGGGACCAAGTTGGAAACCTAAGTAGAATGAATATAGTAAGCAATTCAATTCTGGTGCTAGATATAGGAAGCAATTCAATTCCTTGGCTATCTTACAATGAATAACATTATGGGTACTTCCTGAATTAGTCAACACTATTACCTTTTTCTTCTTGATATGCTCTTCTATCTTGATAGTTTGAGGAGTGGTAATTCCATATAATGCATTACAAGATATGGTCGGATTCATTTCTTCTTTTTCTAGGGTTTGTTCTTGGTGTATGTCCTCTTCTTTTGACATTTCTTGTTCCTTTTCTTCCTCCTCTTCACAATCTATGTAAAATAATTTCTTCTTGGCACACTTATGAACTTTAGTGTATTTGCTATCACAACTATAACAAAGCCCTTTTGCTCTTTTTTCTTCC
>APFE030428650.1:45424-77899 GCA_000404065.3 Pinus taeda
CTAAATTAACTATGACTCTAACTCCATTTTCCATGCAATAGTGGCTTCTCCTTGTTCTTTGACACCTGGTCCTCTTTCGATTTGGATGAGCTGGATGTTTAATACTCCATATTGACCTTGAACGCTGAATCTTTAACTGCTAAGTAGTATTAGGAGATGTCCCTTGCTTCTCGGTTCCTGTTTTCCTCAAATTGCTCGAATGTACAACAACATGTCTTCTAGCCTTTAATAACCCAAAATATGGAACACTGCCACGTTCTTGATGTGTTGTAGGCTGCATCGATGGACATGTGTGCAGGCAAAAGTTCCTTGTATGCAAATCATTTAATACCTTTCGAACGGTGATAAAGGGGCTTTACAATAGAAATTTAAACTTGGGTTAAAATATTCCACCTTTTTAAACGTACATCTGTCTTGATCTGAATGACTATTGTAGCTCCATTTGATGTCTTGCATACCCTTTAGGTGTCCCTCTTTCAAAATTCCCGTTCATAATACAAAACTGCCTGTCTGCGTTAAAATCATCACCTACAGCAGTTTCGTAGCGCGCTACGAAATTGCTGAATTATTTGAAACAGCTTGCTTTTGACCCGAGATCTTAATATGATCATACCTGTCTAGTGTCACAAAATGAATCTACCAAAACTCCTACAAAATACATTTCCATCTCAGACCTGAAAATCTGTGCTAGCAAGATTATCCAAGCTGTTCCAATGAGTACCACTTCTCAAACAGTGACAGGATTGAGGTTGAGAAAGAACACGAGGCATCATAATCAAAATGAACTGATTATAGCATACTATCAGTTCGTGCAGGTAGCCTCCTAAAAAAATTGAGTGATACTGATGGGAGCTTGTTACGAAATCTCGGATGCCTCAGTAGGTAAACACCAACAATCATTGCCACTGCTTGAAAGGGGGTGACATACAGAACTACAACAGCAAGTAAGCAAAAAGTTATAAATATAGTCGTAGCACGAGGATCTCTCCAACTCAAAAGGGCTTGCAGCCTTTCTCCCTGCGTAGCTAAATCTCCAACCACAGTTTGAATCCTTCCTGCAACACTTCTCAAACGATCATACCGCATCCTCACAATGTCAACGCTTCTAGAGGTAGGGAATGTATCAAATTCCTCATCAAGTTCATCTAGATGAACTGCCTCTGCATGAGAGAGGCGGGTGTCCATGTGGGGTGGATGCCGGGGGCGATAGCGAAAATGCCAAATGCCAATTAGGGACATATATAGGAATATTTTTGGCAGTATTAACTCTGGATACCAGACAAGAATGAAGAACAAGATATGCACTAACACAGTAGTAACAGGGTTCTTCCAATTTCATATATCATCAAACCACTTGCCTGCAGCTATAGGTCCAGATAGTACAGAAATTATGCGGAAAAAGTTTGCTTTACTGCGACGCATGCTCCACATATGAGAATCCAAATCTAGCATATACTCCACCACTTCCTTTCTAAGAGGTGGCTCAGCCCGATTGAGCCGCATTGCCACAATATTCATTGCTTGGTACCTTAGGTTTTCTAGCTGAGAAACAGAAAGAGGATGTAAATAGTGCATCTTTGGCAGTAAAGGTTGCGTGTAAATTTGCATCATGTTAACCAAAGACGAACATGTGAAACAAACTACTAGTTGAAGATCCCCCATCTTTTTCACTCCTGAATTGTGCAGCACCAGCAGAGGATAGGAATGAGTGTAAACCCTATCAGTCTCTAAAGTAGACAGACGAATACGCACCTTCCCAATCCTTGCATCCTTGGCTCCCGAGTTCTTATCAGATGCTCCTCGAATTTGCCAATTATCAAAAAATCCCACTGTTATAACAGTGCAAGGATCATAAACTTCCCAAGTATATTGCTCATTCCACTTTGGGTTGAAGCTGTCAATAATTGTCCTTGTCCTTTCCAGAGATGGGTGAAAGCGGTGCTCCCTAAAATGTATAAACCCGTGTCGACCGAAGTCCAAACCACATGGGACAACTTTTACATCACGCTTGCTAAGTGCATAGTTCACAATTGCCTCATTCTCTGCCACAGTAATTGAGCAAGTTGAGTATGCTACATAACCTTCTGATTTTGAGCCTGCATCCGCCACATCAATTGCTGCAAGAAGTAACTGCTTTTGTAGAAAAGCACCTTTCGTTATATCCACCGCACTCTTCTTACTTTTCACATTTTCATCTTTCCAAATGATACCAGTGCCGCTGCAGGATGCATCTAACAACACCCTCTCAACACTTTTGGCAGCTTTTTGCCATCACAGTTGCGGATTATGCTGTTGCTGGGTGCTGAAACCCTCCACGGAGCCAAGCACTACACACAAGGAAACCCTGTTTCTAACTCTGCTCTACTATTGTGTAAACACCATAGCGGAGAAGTGGAATGTTACAACAGATTTTTTAAATTTCAATACACCCATATGCAGAGGCAAGGAGAACCAATTGTCAAGATCAAAATGGTTCATTTTCTATTCTCAAAATAGTCCCTGAATGTTCTGATAATTAAATTTATGCTTGATGAACCAATGTAATGTCAGTCTTAGAACACTTCCGCAGTTTAGATGAGACCAATCAAAGCATTATTCGCAATCTTATCAATAGCAAAAACAAGTGCAGTACTAGCTCCAAATGGTATGAACATTGATGCCCACTCCCTGCCCATGGAAGCAAGGGCAATGCTGAAATATGACTTGCTTCTCGCTGGTTTCATCCAACATGACAAACATTTCCAGGGAGTATTTCATTCTTATATGATCAGAAAGCATGATATTCCCCGAAATATTTCTCATCCAACATTCCAAGCTTCAAATATGTAGACATCATGACATCTTTTTAATTAGCGAGCCACATGTTGTCCCAGCTGTAGCGATAAGGTTGAGAGCAATAACTAAATTCTTATTACAGTATCGAAGAGTGTACTAGTTCTTCTAGTCCTCCACATCATACAACAGAGTGTCCTTTACAGGCACATATCCTGCATCCCTAGACAACTTCTCTAACATTGCATAGATATCCTTTGTTTGAGAGTGCGTTCGGTCTCCTATGAAAAAAGTGTGCACTGTGTTTTTAATCTCAATCCAGCTCTGATAGAGAAGAAACACGGGACTTCCATCCATAGGAACCCTTTGAGAAATTTTTAAAAAATGAATGTTCAGGATTTAAAACATTTTTTCTTCAGTGATAACACCATCCATCTTAGCTTCCACCCCGTCCATCTTAGTTTCCACGTTGTCCATCTTAGCCTCCATCCCGTCCATCTTAGCTTCCAGGTCATTTATCTTAGCTTCTATGCCTTTCTTTAAACCATTCATTATAGCTTCTATGTCTTTCTTTAAACCATCCATCTTATTTTCTGTTACCTTTTGTGAGAGTGAAATTTGTTGCACTTGGTTTAGTAATATTGATATATCATGTTGCATTTCTTCCTCTTCTTCATGAGTCATGCTAGAGATTTCAGGTTGATTACTAGACGTTTCCATTTTCTTTATTTGGGGCATCAATTACTAATAATAATGCTTCACTATGCCCTTTGAATTTTTTCAAACTAATTTTTCAAACCAAGATTATGCAAAAATTTAAAATAAAATACACACCTTTTTTCACTTTGTAGGAGCTCGATATTGAATCTGACGTACCTTTGTAATTTTGGATCTCCCAGTTCTGAAATCGTGACCTGCAGTAGCCCTTTGCGTCCTCTTTCCAATGCCACTAGTCTGATCGAAATTGGATTCTCCAAGGAAGAGTTATGCCAAATCTTCCACGGTGAGCTAATTATAGATTAGTTCAGTAGTGCGAACTTGTATGACATGCCATGTGTCATTGTTTCGACCTTAGTACTTGAAATTGATACACAGAAAACTAGAGGTTGTTCTCTTTCTGAAACTTCTTACGAGATTTCAATCTGATGCTCAAAGCAAAAGTTATGACGATTTTCCCCAAGTCACCTGTTTCGAATGTAATTTGGGAGTCTGCAAAAATGCCAACTTTCTCAGATCATATTGCCGCAAATATAGTGAGAAAAGCTTTGAAATTTGGACCCAAAGTTCAGAACTATTTTGGTCCAAATTGGTTTTTTTTAGCTTCTGAAACGTCGCAGAAAAAATTTATAACGAAAATGGCACGATGACCTGTTTGGAGCAGCGAAACCCTAGAATCCAAAGCTCTGATACCAAATGTTATGACACCAGCTCACAAAAATATAGAAAAGATAGATCAACACCTTAGAAATAAGCCTCTTCGAGGGGTAACCTCCTTTACATTACACAAATGAATAATTCTTGGATGATTCAAATGACAAAACCTCCTTTCTATATATAGGAGTCTACGGGGTCACAATATAACCAAGCCGAGCGAACAATAGTAATATAAAGGCACAAAAATAACAATAGAGGGATTCTATGGGGCACAATAATAACAATATGGGGAAAATAGGGGCACAATAATAACAATAAGGGATACAACGAAAATAGTAATGGGGGGATCACTAATATTATAGGGACCTAACAGAATACCAAGAGAATTATCAGACATAGATTGAGAAGCAAAGACTTTTTCATCTGATGGGGCTTGTGATGAAAATGCTTGGACAATAAACTCATGTTGGTCTGCTATCTTACTGAGCTCAAAAATTGAAATGTTGGCACAAGCTATCTTCATATCTTCAATGATGTTATAGTCAATATTTTCATTTCTATTAGGCAGTGCTGAGGTATTTAGAGGTGTAACTTTGTCTGAAACTTCTAGAGTGATGGGTTTGTTCTCATTACTTGTGGAATAATTATTAGAAGTTGGAGCACTCCCAAACTTTTTATGTGCATTATGAGTAGGTAGAGTTGGTGGTAGAATCTTTCTTAACACTGGTTTCTTCAACTCCTTCTTGGAAACTAGCCCTTTACTCCTTAGATTATATCGGCTAGTTGTAGACTGAGGAGGAGGTTCACTTACTAGTGGTTCTTACACATTTCTTATTAGAATTGAATATGATGTTAAATGCATTGATTGAGTGTCCCACACTTGTATTTTCCTCATCTGTGTCAGTTTCATTTGTCTCTTCAGTCTACTCCTACTGCTCATCTACTAATAAGGTATCAATAATGTAAGCTGCCATAGCATTCATGATGTGATTCCACTGTCGACATGTCTTCTCTAAATGCCTCTCTTGATGGAAGGTGCAATGGTTGTCCATGCCTAAGCTTTCAACATTGAACACAACATTTGAGCTTTGAGTAGATTTGGTCGCTTGATTGTTGTTATTTCTCTTAAGGAAGAATGACTTGGAAGTCTTTCTACTGGTAGATGCCTCTCTTGAATTTCTCTTTAATTTAGATACCTCATTAGGAAGTTGATTAAAGACTCACTACTAAATTTGGGTAAAAATTCCAACAGCGGAATTCGATGGAACAAATAAAATTGGAAAAAGTGTTGGAAGTTTTTTGTTTTTCTAAAATCCTAATGCCCGTCGAATATTCAATAGATTGTCCTATCTCATTTATTATACGGCGGTTTCCTATAATCTCTCTTATCGTGAATATCTGACGGACAATCTTTTACTGTTAGATATCTGACGCTATATCCAATATGAAAACATGTTGTCCAATTTCTGACAAATGGGAAATGACTGTTTCATAACTTTCAATTCCACCATTAACGGTTTTTTTCATTGACAATGTCTAATATGGGATCGTTTTACGTTGATCAATTTAACTAATTAGAATAAATATAACATTAATATTATAATTAAGTATAATATTATTAATATATATTAATATTAATAACTATAATATGATAATAATATTAATATAAAATTATATGATTATATATATAAAGTTCTAGATTTAAGACATCCATGGTTTATATTTTTTGACTCAGTTACCGGAGAATCCACAATAAAAACCATTTTCTGTCAACGTTTCAAATCCCAACCGAGATCCATCATCAAGACTTTTTGAATGATGATATTAGAAGAGCTTAATTGAAGGATTTAAATAGTTATGAGGAGAGTAGATTTAAGGATCAGCTGAATGTCGGCTTATTTTTGTAATATTAATTGTAGATTTTTGAATAAATTATTTTTACTCATGAGTTAATTTATTAAAATTATTATTAAAATCCTTAATCTTAATGCCATTAAACCTTAATAATAATCTTAATAACTAATATTAATACTTAAGGAAGTAATCGTTATTATAAATATTAGTAATTATTATACTAATAACTCATTTAAGCATTTAATATTTAATATATGTTAATATAATATATTAATTTTAATTTTGAATGTTGAAATGCTATTTATTTTAATTATATATTTGTATCATGAATAGAATTATTAGTATTTAATGAATAGAAATATAGTATATTGTATTAATATTAAATTATTTAAAATATTAATATTAATAATAATTAATATATAAATTAATTAATAATATTATGTTAAAATCCAATATTAATATTTAAAATCACTTTATATTAACAATTAATTAACAATAAATAGTTAATATTAATAATTGATAATTAATATTAAGACATAATAATTAATATTAATAATTAAAATAGTACCCATTATTATGAAAATGTTTACTAGGATATGTTTAATTTTTATAAATAGTCTTTACTAATTAATAGATTTTAATTAAAAACTTAATAATAACAATTTATAATAATAGTTAATGATAATAGTAATATCTAAATCCAGAATCTCGTCCCTATACGGGGGGATACTTGGAGTGAAATCATTTTACTCGAAAAATTTAGAGTGAAGATAGTAAGAAGAGCTGCAGACCTTCATTTCTTAAGAACTGTCGTGACAATAATCTCATTCCACCATTTGCACAAATTAATCATAGATTATATAACATATATAATAGCAAGGCGTTTTTCCAACTAAACTTTTCTCTAATTCGGGCATTAATTAAGAGGGTTAGGGCTTCTCTGGATAATCTTGGATGCTTAGCACTCTCAACACACCTAAAACTAGCCAGCAACATCAACAAGGATCTCAGGTCTATTATTGATACTAGGGCTGCTCTGAAAGCCAATAATGAAGGACACATTGCTTAAACAAGACAACGCAAGAAATTGTCCAATTTATTAATCAAATCGCACTCAAAAGTATTAGGCTCTATAAGAGTAAGCACAAATGAAAACATTCTGAATCACAACTCATTGCCAGACAGAGGTTTAATGGCAGAATCAATGCCAATAAACTTTCAGAAGTCCGAAGTATTGGGTACGAGGATTGATTCTAACAAAAATGCTGATAATACGCGTAACGTAGGCACCATTAACAACAATCTAGACATCGTTTGCATTGGTATTACGCAGAATCATGTTTTGGACAACAGGAATGGCAGCGTTAGTCATAATTTAATGGTAAGAGGTAATGCGTTTAACGCTGGCGCAATGGATACTGTTTAGAAAACGAGTGCATCAACAATCATACACAAAATCTAGTTTTAGACAAAGACAATGGCAATATGCATGACACAGTTTGCAACATTAATGATCATATGCAAAATCTAGTTTTAGACAGCGATAATACACATGACCAGGATGTAGGTAATTCACATAGCAAAAATGACAACAACAAGCAGGGTTTAGAGAATATGAGGATTGATTCTAACAAAAACCCTGATAATACACATAACGCAGGCACCATTGATAACAATCTAGACAACGTTTGCATTTGTAGTATGCAAAATCATGTTTTATGCAATGAGAATGGCATCATTAATCATTATTTAGTGGTCAGAGGTAATGTGCTTAGTGCTGGCGGCATTGGAAACTGTTTAGACAACGATTGCATCAATAATAGCGTAGATTACATCAGCAATCAGGGTTTAGATAATACAAATAATCAGTATTTAGACAAAGGTAATACCAAAGATGGCACCAGAATTAACAACAACAATTAGGGTTTAGACAACGGTTTCCGGAATGGAAGAAGTCAGTCTTCAGCAAACACCTCTGAGACAAAACTAAAAAGAAAAGTGGTCAATCTGTCTTCCCAAGAATTAGATCCTGAAGTCATTAATGTCCTCAGCAAAGGTTTGGGGTTTGCGGTTGCTCCTAAAAACCTTTCTATTGAGAATATGATATGTAGCATAGAGGATGGGATTAATAACCTTCCTCTGGAAGATAAGGAAACATTAAGACAAGAGTTTTCTCTCATTATGAGAAAAGCCAAAACTCCCAAATGCAACTTGAGTAAAGAAGAATAAAGAGCCTTCAAATCCACACGAAACAATGATAAAATTGTGGTTCTTAAGGTAGATAAGGGAGGAGCGGCGGTGATCTTGGATAAAGAAGACTATGTATGCAAAATGAATGAACACCTTAGATGTGGCAGTTATAGGAAGCTAAGCAATAATCCGATCCCCAAGATTATGAAGGATGTAAAAAAGACAGTTTCAGATTCCAACCTTGAGGATAAATTAAAGAAGAAATTAATCCCTTTCGTGTGAAACTATCTCAAGAATTTATGGGTTACCTAAGATCCATAGAGAAGGGGTTCCTCTTAGACCAATAGTTAATACCATTGGTTCCCCAACATATGAACTCGCTAAGTATGTTGCAAAAATCCTTAAGCCCCTTGTTGGAAATATTGATTCCTTCATCAAAGACTCCCATGATTTTGTGAATCTTATTAAAAATGAGAGGATAAAATGTGATGACATCCTTGTTAGCTTTGACGTAGTATCCTTATTCACCAATATTCCTCTTGATGAAGCCATTCAGGTTATAAAAGACGTTACTGATCCAGGAACTGCAAAACTGGTTGAAATCTACTTGAGGTCAACTGTTTTCACCTTCCAAGGAATATTTTATGAGCAAACATTTGGTGTGGCAATGGGATCACCCTTTTCACCAATCGTGGCCAACTTATACATGGAATACTTTGAAAAGAAAGCCCTTGAATCACACCCTTTAAAGCCAGCCTGGTGGAAGCGATTCGTCGATGATACCAATATAAAATGGACACATCGTAAAACAGAGCTTGACAAGTTTTTTATTCACCTAAATTCTATCTCTCTAGAAATAAAATTTACTATGGAGCTAGAAGAAAACATGAGCATCCCATTTTTAGACGTTCTCATCATCAGAAAAGAGGATGGATATTTAGGGCATAAGGTTTTCAGGAAGTCATCCCACAAAGAAAGCTACCTCCACACTGATTCCCACCATCACCCAGCCCAGAAGTTTGGTGTTCTAAACACTCTTGCTATCAGAGCCCTTCGAATTTCTGACTCTGAGCATCTGAATGAAGAGAAGAAGCATTTAGTTTCAACCTTTGAGAGTATAGGCTACAAAGAACAAGAGATTAAAAGAGCCATAGAGAAAGCTGAAAGAAGGATGTTATCTCATGAACCTAAGGCTCAAGACCAACCTCAGTGTGGTAGGGTATTTCTACCTTATATTCATGGAGTAACAGATAATATTGCTAAGATCCAAAGGAAGAAAAACATAATCACATAATTCTCAGCACTTGGAACTATTAGGCAAGGTATGAGGTCTGTAAAAGATAATATTGATAGATGTCAACTTAAGGGAGTCTATAAAATAGATTGTTCATGTGGAAAAAGCTACATTGGTGAAACAAGTCACTCCTTGCAGACAAGACTCAAGGAACATGGAGCTGATTCAGGAATGAAAAGTCTCGTACTTCGGCCTTAGCGGAGCACTCCTCAAAAACTAAGCACCATATCTGCTTGGAAAGCACCTCAATTGTCGCAAGAGAAGAACAACATCATAGACGAAAGATTAGAGAAGCACTTGAAATTATCAAACATCCTCATAATCTGAACAAAGACAATGGTATGGAGATTAGTGGGAGCTGGGTTCCCTTAATCAGATAAATTAAGATCACCAATACATCTCATGTATAGCAATCAGTAGGTAGGTATCCCTCTCCTATTCTAAAATTTAGTAGTTAGTAACCTGCTAACGAATTTAAGTATTATAATTAAATAATAATAACTAATAATAATAATTAGTATTTAATTACAACATTTACAATAATAATTATGATAATAGCTATTACTATTGTCATCAACTATTTTTATGAATTATTATTATTAGTTATTAATTAAAATCTATTAATAAATCTATTAATTAGTTAAACTAGTAATATAAACTAAACATTTCCTAGTAAATATTCATAATAATGATTACTATTTTAATTATTAACAATAATTATTAAGTCTTGATATTAATTATCAATATATTAAATGCTTAAATGAGTTATTAGTATAATAATTACTAATATTTATAATAACGATTACTTCCTTAAGTATTAATATTAGTTATTAAGATTATTATTAAGGTTTAATGGCATTAAGATTAAGGATTTTAATAATAATTTTAATAAATTAACTCATGAGTAAAAATAATTTATTCAAAAATCTACAATTAATATTACAAAAATAAGCCGACATTCAGCTGATCCTTAAATCTACTCTCCTCATAACTATTTAAATCCTTCAATTAAGCTCTTCTAATATCATCATTCAAAAAGTCTTGATGATGGATCTCGGTTGGGATTTGAAACGTTGACAGAAAATGGTTTTTATTGTGGATTCTCCGGTAACTGAGTCAAAAAATATAAAGTTATTAAATTATTATTATAATATGTCTACTAATTTGCATAGTTTTATATATTATATATATTATATTTAATGATGTTTTGAAAGATCGTAGGCTTATTTTGAGGTTAATTTTTGAACAAAATCATCATTGAAAGTTTGGTGACACAAAATATCACATAACATTCCTCAAGGAGACCAAGGATATGTGTAGGGATCAACATCAAGGGCTTCTAGTGAGGATCAAAAATCTTATTGCCCTTGTAGAAATTGCAAGGGCTTGAGGCCAAGGAGAATTCTAATAAAATAAGCTAAAACACATTGTAGAGACTATGGACAAGCTGAAGGTGAGCATGAATATCATCCATTTGTAAGTTATTTATTATACGTGTTTTTATTATAGATTGTTTTTGTAAATGTTTATATGTATATTGTATTTTAGATTGTATGTCTTTGTATTGTAAATTGTATTATCTTTGTATTGTAAATGTATTTTATAATATTCCTTTGGGAGGTGTTTGAACTATGTTTCCATCTTGATGTGGACTAGAAATATTATTTGATTATTTTTGTTAGGGTTCATTAAGTGTTTAGGTGAGGTTAGGGGTTAATTACATTATGGTCTTAGGGATAAGGGGTCACTAAGGTTTAAGGGTTTAGGGGATAGGGGTTAAGGGCTTACGGGTTATGGGTTTAAGGGCTTAGGGGAATGTGGTTGTGTGTTAAGGTGTTAATTTATGTTTAGGGGGTTAATTTGGACCTAGAGGATTTAGAGGTTAATCATGGGTTTTTATGGAGCATTATTAATAAGTTTTTAAATTATATTATGCAAAATATGAGATTAAGAAATAATATGACATCATAATGATGAATACAAAATAAGATCAATATGTTTTTTATTATGGTCCTGACTATATATCTCAGAAAGTATCTCACTTCCTACATGTCAAGAAAAGTAATAACTTTCTTAGATTTTTTCAACATATTCTTAAGTATCTTGATAAATTGCACAAGCATCATCATTGATTTGTTGTCTTTGTTCCTTGGTCTCACCTAATTAGTTTTTTTTTTTTTTTTTTTTTTTTTTTTTTTTTTTGTATTGTTGTTGTCTTGTTTTCCTTATATATTATATTTGTAAACTGTTGTTATATCAATGTTTCAATATTATATATATATATATATATATATATATATATATATATATATATATATATATATATATATATATATATATTACTTTATTGATTGTAATTGTATAGTTTCTTCCCCCTAGGGCATTACTCGACGAGAAATAGGTGGTTGTAATACAAGCGTCTATTCAAGAATATGGAGTGATTAATATTGAGGATCAAGTTAATGATCCTATGGAAGAAGATAATGATGTTGATAATATAGTTGAAGAAGATGGGACAAATAGATTGATCCAGGAAACATTTAATAATGTTGGAATGGATGATGATGATAACCAGTATGATGACCATGATTTTGATTTACCTATACTTGAGATGGCAACTAAACCTCTTTATGAAGGCTCAAAAACATCTATTTGCTCTACTGTATTGTTGCTGGTCAACTTAAAGGTGGTGAATGGGTTGTCAAACACATGTGTGGCATAGCTCCTAAGGTATGTAATATATTTTGTGACATTTATTACAATATACATGATAAAATAATTATTTTTCCATTGTTTTTAATGTTAGTATGTTCATCTACATCATTTCATTAATTTTTAACATTTGGATGCAATACATACGATTAATATTGTTTAGTACATTAACCAATACTATTTTTTTATGCTCTAGATTATTAGGTGAATTTATGTTACTACCATAATATTTTTTACCTCGTGTGTACCGAGATTTACATGCCATTATGAAAGAAATTGGAATGGAGTATCAAGCTATTCATGGATGCCCTAATGATGATATTCTCTATTATAAATAACATGTCTTGAAAGAAAAATGTCCAAAATGTGATGTGAGTAGATATCAAATTGATAAAGTAACAAAAAAGGTGCCTCACAAGGTTCTTTGCTATATTCCCATAATTCCATGCTTGTGACAATTGTTCAGGTGCAAAAGCGTAATTTTTTTTTATTATGGATTACCATGCAAGGAATAGAAGTGAAGATGATGTTCTTCGAATGCCTACAGATGGATATGCATTTAGGAATATAGAGGAAAAGTGACCAAAGTTTAAAATAGAACCTCGTAATCATAGGCTTTCATTAACAACTAACAGTGTCAATCCATTTGGAGAGGCCATATCTACTTACTCGGTGTGGCCCATTTTTGTTATCAACAATAACATTCCCTCTGGAAGTCAATAAAGAGGGAGCACATAATGTTGACAATGATTGTTCTAGGTAATAATTTGTTTAGAATAATTATTCTTAGCACAATAACATCTCATTTGTATTGTTTGTTTCATAATTATGTCCTATATTTGTTTGTTAATTTACTCATATATGTTCAATTATGCCTTATGTTTTCTAAATTGTTTTTACTCATATATGTAGTAAATTATGTATCGTATGTTTAATCGATTAAGTAAGTATCAGGTCAAAGATATGAAAATATATATTGAGCCTCTTATCGATGAGTTAGTGGAGTTATGGAAGAATATCACTATGTATGATATCTCTAGACCAATAGTGGCACAAAGGAAATTTGAATTCCATTCAATGCTTTTATGGAAAATTCACGATGCCCTAGGGCCAACACATTTCTGTGGTATGTTATAATGTTACCCTGCACTTTAATAGTGTTTAAGTTTATGAAGTTCAGGTCATGTATGTTTTTTAAATAGTTTGAACTTCATTGTACATACTTAAAATAATTGATATAAAAATTTATTCCATTTCTTGTAGGTCTTCAAACAAAGGATAAATTTTCTTGTCCAGTTTGTGGTCCTAAGATGAAATCTTGTTGTTCAAGAAGCTTAAGAAAGGAGGTGTTTGATGGGTATAGGCACTTCCTCTCTAAGAACTGTAGGTACCGAAGTATTGAAAAACATATTTTCAATGGGAAAGAAGAGATTGGATTAAGACCACAGAGAATGACACCTCATGAATGGAATTTTCAATGTAATAGAGTCTCTCAAGCTATGGATCCAATTTTCTATGTATCAATATAAATGATATGTTTGGATTATCTTATCTTTTTTATGGCATTTTCTTCATTGTACTAATTGATAGGTTAAATTATTGTTATAATATCTTTAACAATGATTCATGTTGTAGGTCGTGAAGGCATTAATAACAGGGTATTCCATGTGGAATGAAAAGTTATCCTAAGAAATTCAATAGACTCCCCTACTATGAACACCTAGAAATTTTTAATTTGTTTGATACAATGCACATAAGGAAGAATATAATAGAGACTTTTTGGAGAATCATAGATGGAAGGAGAGATAAAAAAATTATTCTCAAGATTCATAATAACATTAAGGAGGCCAACCATGCATTGTAAAGTGTGATTCATTCAAATAGCAACAGAGACAGCCAAAATATAAGCACCCTTCCATGGTTATTGATAGCGCAATAAAGCAAGCATGTTAAAAAGTTTATTGAAAAAAAATAAATTTCCAACAAGAGAATATCCTAACAAATAAAGGTGAATTAGGTGGGGTAAAAACTCATGATTTGCATACATTCATTAAGGTAATTATTTTGGTGTATATATATTTTATACATTGGTGAAACATCTTGTTTATTAGCGTTTTTTTTCTACTAATTTGGGAAAAAATAATGATCGATCATTATTTTTGTTACAATATTTTCTACCTTTATCTCTCCCAAAAAACTTTGGCAACAATGTCAAACAAGTTATATATGATCTTGGAAAATAGACGAGGTAAGTGGAGATTTCTTTGCAATGTGTAATTTGTTCAATAAGTTGTTATGTCACATATTTTTGACTTCATGTGTTTTTCTTGTCATCATGTATTATGTTATACTTTTTTGGTTGAAGCCTATGATTTGATTGCTTCATTTGTAGATGATTGTCATCTAAAGAAATCGATATGAAACCATGATTTATATTTGTCAATATAGAGATGAAATAGGAAATAGTATTAATGTATTGGATCACATTTGAGATATCAACTCCATGGAAAATTTTGAAGGGGAGCACTTATTGGGGAAAGGTAGAATGAGAAAAGTGAGATGTAAATAGATATATAGTGGAGATTTACAACAAATTTGACTTTTTTATTTTTATGTATATCATACTTATTTATTTTTTAGTCTTCCTGCATAATCCATTATTACGAAGGTATAACATGGTAACTAATTAGATATATGTGAATTGTTTTATTTTAGTACAACAAGTCGAGAGTGGGATGCAATGCATTTATACATTGCAAACAATCAAGATTGGATGAAGCTATGTATTGAATGGTGAAAACAAGCTAACAATGGTAGGTTATCAGTGTATGGCGTGTGTACATTGGTCAAATAAGCTCATTGTAGTGGAGATGCTAATCTTACACAAAGGGAAATTGATTTAGCATATGGTTTAAAAGATGATCAGACAAGCATATTAACCCATACTACTTAGTTTTTGTACGATTATATTGATGCATATGGCATGATTTTTTCGTAATTTTCATATTTTGCAAGTATAAATATGCATGTTTATCAATTTACAATGCATTTTTTTAATGCATTTTATGTATTATAGTTGAAACAACACAACAAAAAGTGGTGCAATGATCACAAATTTTGCATTAAAAGGTTGGATGAAAAGATGAATTTTTTTGATAGTGGGATAATTGCAATATTTCAAGTCATCAATGTTTCCTCTAGAGGTTACATACATCTAGAACTCTCTGAAAATCAATGCTATGGGTATTTTCATGATATACTTGAGTGTGACTTTGAATCATTAAAAATAGTAGTGTTCGATGTCAAATCGTTTAGGCTTTGAATCAATGAATGTGACCTTGATAGAACTGCTATGGAGCATGCTAACGGATTTACCATGGTTGATACAAGGAAACTTGAGCCAGGATCAAAGCGATATGTTCTTCCAAGCCAATGTGAATAGGTATTTTATGTAGACATTCTAGGTAAAGCGGTTTGGTCATATGTTGTTAGATATGATCCAGAGGAAGACCCGTAAAGTATAATGTAGCAGAAGAAGATGGAACTGAAAAAGAAGATGATGTAGAGGAGTAGGCTATTCATGCAGTGCCAAACGAAGATGTCTAATAAGTTCAAGGAATATATGTTAATCGGGACAATGTTAATTTGAATGAACTATATGATATTAAAATTGTTTCGAATCAAGAACTTGAAGAAGTAGAACCAAATGTAGAAGAGCATGTTCAAGATGATGATATACACGATGATGATGTTGATATGGTGAATCCTTTGTACATGAATTCTAAACTGGATGATACAAATGATGAGATGGATGAGGAAGGAGATTAATGATATCAAAATGTTGAAAAGTACAAGGTATGTATTTATATGTTTTTAGTTGGTTTGTTCTCTTTTGTTCACCATACATTTTTATTTTCCTAGTTTTTGTGTTTGAGTGTTACTATGTTTCTTTCAAATATATTATATCAGATAGATTGGGTATCGGGGAATTGAGAGTGATGTGAGGGGGGAGGTGCCATATGAGATTTCGCCTTCACGTGGTTTGCCTTGTTAAGTAGAGAATACATTATTCTTAAAACAAAGAGAATCTCATTTAAATTTATACCATAATTTCCAATTTTGACTTTAATGCTTCATTAAGAAGACGTACCAGGTGAGTTGGGAAATGGGTGAACCAGGCGACACGAAGGTTGGGCAGATATGCGAAGTAATGTTGGACCATTACTTCCCACAAATTAAGTTCCCACCAGGGTGTCTCATAATGAGGTTTAGAAAATTGACTAAACTAATGTTTAGGTGTTAAAATGTAGTTTATAATTGATGGATTATGCAACATGAACGTACTAACAAATGATAATATTTTGTTTTCATTCATGAGCTAATGATTTGCATTGATTAATTTTCACAATAGGGTGAACGCACACACTTTGGATGCACCCTCATGAAGGCAAAGTGCCCGGGCGCCCTGAGGGCATCGTGAGCTGGCCACGCCAGGACATCCACTCGGTAGGGGCGCCCGTCGGACAAGTTGGTGGGTTGAATCGAATTGGCAAGGGGAAACCACATAAAAGAAGTAAGGTTGGCCCATGAATTCCCATGAACAATGTTCCCACCAAGGGGTCTCATAATGATTTTTAGAAAATTGACTAAAGTAATGTTTGGGTGTTAAAAGTTGGTTTATAATTGATTGATTATGCAACATGGTACTAACAAATTATAAAATTTTGTTGTCATTGATGAGCTAATGATTTGTGTTCACTAGTTTTCACAACATGGAAAACACTTGTGCCCTGGGTGCACTTACACAAAGGCGGGATGCTCGGACCCCCATGGAGGCATTGTTACATGTTGGACGACATGCCAGGGGTGCATGTGCAACAAGTTGGTGGCTTGACCCGAATTGGCAAGGGGTCCCTGTATAAAAGAAGTGATGTCGGCCCATGACTACTCATGAATAGAGTTCCCACAAAGGGTTCTTATAATGATTTTTAGAAAATTGAATAAATTAATGTTTGGGTGTTAAAAGTCAATTTATAATTGATTGGTTATGTAGCATGGAAATACAAAATGATGATATTTTGTTGTCAATGATGAGATAATTATTTTTTCACTGATTTACACATCAGGGTGAACACCCACGTCGTGGACATGCTCGCACTAAGATGGGGTGCTCGGGCGCCCATGGAAGTGTCGCGTACTGGGCACGGCAGGGTGATTAACACCCATGGGGCATCGCTTGCTGACATGCTAGGGTGCCCGTGTGACAAGTTGGTAAGTCAAACCAACTTGGTAAGGGGCACCCACACAAAATAATTAATGTCGGCCCATGAATTCCCATGTAAAAAGCTCCCACAAGGGGGTCTCATAATGATTTTTAGAAAATTGACCAAATTAATGTTTGGGTGTGAAAATTCGGTTTATAATTGATTGATCATGTAGCATGGAAACATAAAATGATGATATTTTATTATCATTAATGAAATAATGATTTGTGTTCATTGATTTTCATAGCATGGTGAATGCCCACACCCTAGAGGCGACCACATGACAAAGCCGAGGTGCCCATTGGACCATCATGTGCTGGGAACGCCAGGGTGCTTGACACCCATGGGGGTGTCGCGTGCTAGGAATGCCAGGGATCCCACCTAGCAGGGGCACCCATGTAACGAGTTGGTGGGTCAACCCACCTTGCCAAGGGGTGCTTGCACAAAAGAAGTAATGTCAGCCCATGACTGCCATGAACATAGTTCCCATAAGGGGGTCTCATAATATTTTTTAGAAAATTGACTAAATTAATGTTTGGGTGTTATAAGTTGGTTTATAATTGATTGATTATGCAACATGGTACTGAAAAATTATAAGGTTTTTTTTCATTCATGAGCTAATGATTTGTGTTCACTAATTTGTTAAACAGGGCGAACGCCCGCGTCTTGGGCGCGCCTGCATGAAAGTGGGGCACCCATGGGGGCATCTTCGCGTGTTGGCCGACACGCCGGGGTGCCCATATGGCGAGGTTGTGGGTCAACCTGACTTGGTAAGGGGCATTTGCACAAAATAAGTAACGTCGGTCCATGACTGCCCATAAACAGAATTCCCGCAAGGGGATCTCATAGTGATTTTTAGTAAATTAACTAAATTAATGTTTGGGTGTTAAAGGTCGGTTTATAATTGACTGATCATGTAGCATGGAAATAAAAAATGATGATATTTTTTTGTCATTGATGAGCTAATGATTTGTGTTTACTGGTTTGTACAGTAGGGAAAACACCTGTGCCTTGAGAACGCCCATATGAAGGCAGGGCGCTCGGGCACCCATGGGAGCATCGCATGCTGGGCACGTTAGGGTGCTCGATGCCCATGGGCGCATCGCGTGCTGGGCCCCTGTGTGACAAGTTGGTGGGTCAACCCGACTTGGAAAGGGGCGCCCGCAAAAAAGAAGTAATGTTGGCCCATCACTACCCATGTATAGAGTTACCACAAGGGGTCTCATAATGATTTTTAGAAAATTGACTAAATTAATGTTTGGGTGTTAAATTTTGGTTTATAATTGATTGATGGGTTCATGACTGCCCATGACTTGAGAATGGGGCCAACGTTGAATTTATTTATTTTATTTTTTATTTTTTATTTTATTTATTTTATTTTTATTTTATTATTTTATTTTATTTTATTATTATTATTATTATTATTATTATTATTATTTCAATTTGTGATTGTATGCACTTAAACTTGATATAGTTATTATAGATGCATGTATTAACGATATGGGGGGTTTTGTGACTCAAATATAACTCACATTAAGAATTTGACAATCAAACAAAAATATTATAACATATATAAATGTCAAGGATATAAATTTATTACTATTTACCATTTGTGGGATTATAATGTACTTCATAGTCGAGAGGTTGAGAAAAATCCTTACCCTTCCATTTGAGAAAACTTCTTACCCTTCATCATCATCTTTGTCATCATCGTCATAATGAACTAGATTCACATAATCACCATCATCACCATCATCTTGGTCATCTTCATCAACATCATCATCGCCATCATCTTGGTCATCTTCATCAACATCATCATCGCCATCATCATCATATTTTTCATCCACACCATCTTTAACATCATCATCATCGTCATCATCGTCATCATCATCATCATCATTGTCATCAACATCATCATCATTGTCGTCGATGTCATCATCATCGTCATCATCATCATCAACATAATTTATATGAAAAGGAATGATGCCTCAATGAATCAAACATAATTGATTATATTTCTCTCTTATGCTCCTACTTCCAATATTTAATGCTATGAATCATGCCATGAATGTAAAAATGATGGCTAGTTAGGAACTAATTGTCATTGGTAAAATTATTATTGTTACTCATTGTGGGCCTGCCCCTAAGTACCAATCCACCACTTAACCAATTATTTTAAATTATGATTTAATTAATTGACCCCACACAAAGTGACATGTGAAAGGGGCCAACATTGAAAATTTTTCAGTTTATGCTTGTATGCATTGAAATTTGACATGGTTATAGTAGATACATGCATTGAAGTTATGGGAGGGTGTGAAGACTCATATGCAAATATGGGAGGGTTTGGAAAATTGTATAGGTTAGTAATATGTTTTGAATTATTATTATTTTCTAAAACAAGTTTTCACCAAATGGATAAAATTAACAATATGTTTTGAGTTATTATTATTTTTCTTTTTATATTTTAAACAATTATTCGAAACATGTTTCATTCCATTCATCATGGTGTTAAGGATTTTTGAAGCTTCTCTTCAACCCCAGATATCCTATTCTTTGTTTCTACGTCTTTTGGTTTCACGTCCACCTGGACATTTTTTTGACTCAATAGGTTCCTTGAGGTCTATCCTCCACCCTTATAGATTTTATCCTCTCTTGGTTTTCTTATTCATTGGGTAAACCTAGAAAACTTATATTCCTCATACATTTTTATAAATTGAGTTCCCTAGGATTAATGCCCACCCAAACACACATGCACTTTATGATTTGGAACTCTCACTCCCAACTCTCTTATGTCATATCACCTTCTATAACTTCTATACACTTCACCCTCCAATATCAACAATTCTATCTTTGGGTTTCAAATGATCTTTAACATTTACCCTAGCCATTTCTCTACCTAGGATTTAATTTTCAACATTTACCCTATTCATTTCTATTAAACACAGACATGGCAGCAACAAAATATTAAAGATAAGCATGAGAGTTTATCTATTATTTGACAATGATATACATTTATAGTACATTCATGTGACCGTTGGGTTCCACATCCCAAGGTCTCTTGGACTCTCATGGATGTTCACATTCTCCACCAACCCATAGAGGATTAGGTGTCACACATTCCCCCCCGTTAATCCGAAGGGGTATGTATGAGTCCAAGAAGAGAGTTGTGATACAAAATGTGCAAAAAAACATGGAAGCACTAGGCTAAATTTGCTCTCTAAACTGTTGGTATAAAGGGCGATGGTTTAAGGATGATCACCAACACTAGAACACTTAGTGCAGTTCCCGGAACTCTTCCAAGTCTGGCATGAAGCTCAGGTCTTCTGCTAGAGGAAGTGCTCCTGATGTTTTGAAGAGGGAAACCTTCAACCATGGAAGGGAGGTCTCACCTTACATAAATGGGAGAACCCCATCCTAAAAAGGGAGCTCTCAACCTGTGATGGTTTAAGTATGACCAACAACTCTGGAATACTTAATACAATTCCTAGAACTCTTCCAAAATTGGCAAGAAGCTGAAGTCTTCTCCTAGAGGAAGTGTCCCCAATTATTTGAAGAGGTATCACTGACTGAAGGCATGCTCAGTGACATCTTTGTCTCTGGCTACAACTCTGAATCTGGTGTGGCAGGTTGTGGCTCAGGCTCCCTTGATGTGGTTTTGAAGCTTGTAGATGACCATCATTTCCCCCCTATTAGATACAAGGTGAGATGATGGAGAAAAATCAACTGCAAGACTGTTCAATACTCTAGAACAAGTTCGGACATATGACTGAAATATCTTCTTGGCTGTTGATGCCCATTGCCAAGAAGCGATCCATCCAAGATGAGTCTTTGTTCTTGCAGGAGGCTTGTTTTTGAAGCATCTGTTTGAAGAATGACTGGTTTTATGACATTGCTTACATGGGTGACTATAAAAACAATGATCTTTCATATGGCCAACTCGGTCACAGTGTTGGCATTTCACAATCTGTTGCTGTTGTTGTGGAAGAAGGGCAAAATCTGGAACAACTGAAGATGAACTGTGATGAAGAAATCCAACACTCTGAAACTGGATGGGCTTTGAGTAATCTGGAATATGAAAGGACACATTGTTGTCATATCCAAGACCAGTTCTGTGCTTGTTGTTGACAAGCTCTTCCCAAGGTCTGATCATGGGCTTGGGAAGTGCAAACTGAACTTCTGCATCTGCATGTAACTTTGCTGCTTTATTGGTCACTGGATCTGAATCAACTTCAACAATATTGAATTGCTGCTTATGGGAGTCTGTTTCATTGTTTTGAACAAAAACAGGTTCAGAATGATGACTCCATTATTGTAATTCTGCTCGCTGTAGCTGAGATTCAAGCTACAAAAATTCAATTTTATTTTGTACATTTTGTAGGCAGACCCGAATATCTGTGAGAGAAAATTTGCTGACTCTTAACATATCATGAGTAGTAGACAATATCAGAGTTTTGAGGAACTCTAATACTTCATTAATTCTTGCCATTTTCATTGAAAAAATAAGGTGAATTTCACAAATATAGATTCTTGATCTCAAGCCATATATAAATAAGCCAAGTCGTAAAGATATATAATCAGTTCAAAATCACAATTGAATATGATTGAACATATGAAATATGCAAGCCTTAAACGTATTCAAAGTAGCATACAGTAGTTCCAGGTCATGGAATTTTAACCGCCCTCATTCAATTTTGAACAAAAAGAGATTGCCTTATTCGATGCTCAACACTCAACATTCAAATGCTCATGCCAATGCACCAATACCCTAGGAAGTTCTAGGTTATTTAATAGCTATATATTTCCTCTGTAACAAGGTTCATGAAATCATTGAATTCAAGTTTCAATTCTAACACATATATCAACCTCAAACAATGGATAATCTCTCTCTCTCTCTCTCTCTCTCTCTCTCTCTCTCTCTCTATATATATATATATATATATATACTGTCTTCAATTCAACACAAACAGTTCACATCAGGCTAGAAAAATATCAACGCACAGGCAACATATATTGTATATAGATCCCGCTTTCAGCACACCTCAAAAGCACGACCAAAGATACCAACTTTGAGGACCAACACATTGCCACTGCAATCAACTATGACATTATGCACTGCAAGGCCAAGCTCGAACGCATGAGGTAGCAATGCCAAGCTCTTATAATGCTCCCTTCACTTTCCTTCACAATGTTATTTATGTGTGTAGTGTCTCTGACTTTGTTTCTTGCCTTCTCCCATGAGCCTCTTTTTTTCAGAAATCCAATTACTAGACTTTTGCTCCGTGCTGCTCTCAAGTATAAATAAATATTTTCAACTATAAATCAATTCTTTGTCTCTGTCAATCACAATCTATGCAATCGACTTCTTATGTTCTATTAGCAACTTGTTTCACCAGCATATCTTTGAGTGCTTTCTATCCTCAAAATGTCAACGCACAAAGGGATGCACTAGAATTAGCTCTAATACATTTTAATGCACAAAGCCAGTCAATGAACTCACTTCAATAGTCGTAATAATATTCACAACTAGAACAAATGACTTGAATTTGTTGTTTCCTTTTATAGTTCAATAAGCATCATCCCACACAACATTCAAGAAATGAACCATGTGCATCACACTGTTGCACTCAAATAGTTCAACGCATATACTTGGAAGGGGATTTCCACAGAAAATGTGTATAGCTTGTGGTTATGGGAATCACATCTCCAATATCGCCTCCTCCATGCACTCAACAGAGATGATATTTATGATAGGTCGACTGAGGCTCTGTATTGGTGGGAAGGCGAGGAGATTCTTGTTTGTTATTTGGAAATGGTCGATTGGAGGTGTTATATATAAGATGAATCCAATGGAGTTGAAGCCATCATTCAATTTAATATCTTGTTCCAAATGTTTATATTTCTTGACTAGGGCATAAAACAATAATTGGCTTTGAACAACATAGGTTTCATGAGTTACACACGCTAGATGCTCTGACTCACCATTCCAACGGATATGAACCCAACATATATACCAAAAAATACCAAGGAATGTGCATGGAACGTTCAAAATTCCAAGATTTTAAAGTAGGATCTTCACCGCATTCACAAGACGCAATGCAATCAGCTAAGGCTCATGGCGTTCAACCAATTTTAACACAGGGACAATAAACACAACAATCACAATATTGATATACTTATGGATTCAAGAGAAACAACAGAAAAATGGCTACTCTTCTCCAGCCCATATGTAATTATCTGCCTATCAACTTCCCTTTCACCACAAATTCCAACAGGAGCATTTCACAAGAAGTGCATGACAACCCTAACCTTGCTGAAAGTGTGAGAAAACTATGCAAGAAGAGTTGATTGACTGATGTTCTTCAAATTCTACATCTATGGACCATAATGGTATTTGGGTGGATCCCTACACCTAAAACTCTCTTTTATAGGTTTTCCTCGAATGAAAGGCTCTAATAGAAAGCACATTAGTCCATTCCCACATTATTTGAATTGGATTTAAGTGATATTTAGCTTTCGATACTAAGCTTGTGATCAGATATGCCAAGTGTGGCATGAGGGTTGATGCCAGATTAGTTTTGGCCGCAATACCTGAACGAAAGGTGGTTTCATGGGTGTCCACTTCCACTACGGTTCCCTTGTGGGTTAGCCCTCAGATCCCATTCAGAATCTCAGTTGGGTGGGTGTGGTAACACAACTAAGGTTTGGAAATTTTACAATGGTTTTGTTTTGTTTTGTTTTTTTTTTTTTTTTTTTTTTTTTTTTTTTTTTTTTTTTTACAGTCAAAGGATTTACAAATAGGACATAGGAATACCGAATTGAGACTTGCACAGGTCAATGAGCCTTAGAAAAATAGAAGAGGGCATTAAATGTGTATAAAATATGGCAGAGAATTAAGATCAGAATGACAAGAATGAAATTCAGAACATGCATGCCAGGTGGAGGCCACAAAACTAGTGGCTCAAATTGGAGCAGGACCAGCAATCACCCGCTTTGATACCATGTTAAACACATACGTGGCAGCAACATAATATTAAAGATAAGCATGAGAGTATATCTATTATTTGAAAATGATATACATTTATAGTACATTCGTGTGACCGTTGGATTCCACATCCCAAGGTCTCTTGGACTCTCATTGCTATACACCAACCCATAGAGGATTAGGTGTCCAACAATTTCCCCACCTAAGATTTAATTTTTATGTCTATGAAAGTATCCTGATTTTCTGTTTCTTCATGCTTTTGTGCAATGATGACTTTTCCAAATGAGGAAGAATGTAACCTCTTTACTATCATTTAGTTGTTGTTCAACACATTGATTAAGCTCTACATTAACAACTTGCTAGTTTCACCCTCACTTCAAACTTGATACTAAAATCTCCTTATCCAAATACGATGGAAAAATGCATAAACACGTTTTGGATTATTGGATTTGTATATAAATACTTGCTTTATACACACACACATATATAATCAATTGTCATTTGTTTCTTGCTAGCAACTACTTAAATTATGTTTTCTCCTTTCTCTCTCTATGTATTTATTTTTACCTCGATCCTCTCTCCCCCTTCCAACTCCTTCTCTTTCTCCCCTACATCTCTCATTCTCTATCCTCCTTGCTCTCTCCCCCCTCTCCAACTCCTTCTCTTTCTCTCCTACCTCTCTCATTCTCTATCCTCCTTGCTCTGCCCCCCCCTCTCTGCCCTCCAACTCTGTCACTATCTCCCTCCCTCTCTCCTTCTCTCCCCCCCTTTTCTCCACCTCTCCTTATTTGTCTCTCTATATGAACCCCAAACATATATACTCTTTGATATCCATCTCTCCCTTGTCATTCCTTCTCTCTCTTTCTACACTTTTCTCTCTCTATGTCTTTCTTCTTCCCTCCCTCTACCCCCCTCCAATTGCATCTCTCTATCCTTCCCGCTCTCCTCTCCGTCACTCCTTCTCTCCTCCTATCTCTCACCCTTCCTCTCTCTCCCTTTCTCTCCTACCTCCCTCTCTATACCCCCATCTCTCTCTCTCTCTCTCTCTCTCTCTCTCTCTCTCTCTCTCTCTCTGTCTCTCTCTCTCTCGCCCCTCCAACCTTATCACTATCTCCCTCCCTCTCTCCTTCTCTCTCTCCCCCCCATCCATATTTGTGTCTCCCTCCCTCTCTTTCTTACACTTATCTCTCTCTCTCACTCCTCTCCTTCTCTCTCTCAATTCCTTCTCTCCCCTCTCCTTCATTCTATCTTGATCTCTCCCTGTCACTCCCTCTATCTCCCCACTTCCATGTCTTTGTTATTCCCTCCATACATATCTAGAATTTAATGTATCATGATATATTAATATATGTTATAATATTACAAAGTATGTGTTATATTAAATTTAATATTGTGTGTGTATATATATAAAGAAAAAAAAACACAACCATATATAAAACATAAAAAAAAGCCAAAGCCTCGTTAACCTATCGTACGATCTCTTTCGGTAGCCTGAGCCTGCCTCTTCCCACCTTTGAGTTGCAAGAGGAAATCGTCTACCATCACCCTAGCCCGAGCCTTCCTTCGCCCATATTTGAGCTGCAAGAGGAAGTTGAGCCTCCGTCATCGCCCCTCACCTGCCTCAGCCCACTTAAGAGCTACAAGACGAAGAGCCTCTGGCCAACTCTTAGCTACAAGAGGAAGAGCCTCTGCCATTGTGACAATACCTGAGAGAAATCTAGCTTGAGGGCCTGAGGAAGAGCAAAGCAAAAGGACATAGACCCTACATTTGTTGCAAAAATTTCTTCTGTAAGTGTTGGCTACTCTAGCCCCACGATATTATTATGTTCTATTGCTATTTCGTATGTTTTTTTTACATTCTACCATAGCAGAAAATTGAATCTTTTTAATTACTGAAATCTCAAAATATCTATTCCACCCATATATGTCAACACCTGTAAAGAAATGTATTTTCTTCCAAGGTTTTTGAAATGTTAGAGAGTCCATGAGGTCATTTTGATAGAAAATAGCTGCATCTTTCACCTTCACCTTGATATTATTTAAGTCCAAGAGAGAATGGAAGGAATTAGTTATAGGAGACAATTTCAAGCAATAATCACCGGGAGTTACTTGTCGTGGATGCTTCTAGTGGCCCGAATTCCCTACCTTAGGTTTGTAATGTACCTTTGTCATTTGAAACCCTCACAAAACTTATTAGGGGGTTGTACTAGGACTAGCGTGCCTTGCTTACTTGTATCATAAGGTAGGGTGAAAATTTGGTAGTTTCTATTGTAGATTTGTACAGTTCTATAACATTCGACTAGGAAACACATCATACTTCCAATGAAGGTTGATAGTTATAGTGTACACTATTACTAGTCGTGGTACTGCATTGAGCTAGGTATTTATTTGTGGTGAAAAGGATATTTTAAGCCTTGTTAGAGGATTACATGAAGGAACATCTTGATCTAACAATATTATGCTTTTTAATTTTGGTATGAAGCCAAATTTGGTTCTACATTAGATTAAATTTTTACATACTTTAGTTCATGTAAACATGATAATTTTAATAAGCATATATGCTAAGAATTATTTCTTTATTCTTAACTTTCTCTCTACTTATTTGTTTGTCTTGAGAGGCTTGTTTCTTTTTATAATGAAAATTTGCATGGAGTTTAGGAATTTCTAGTGACATCTTGTTTTGAGAGCCATTGAAATAAAGTTCCAGCTAATGAAAATTTGCGTGGGGTTAATTTTTTTTTAGTGACAGTGTGTTTTGAGAGCCATGGAAATAAATAGGATTCTTGAGGGCTAAATTAGGCCTCTTCTAGGCCGACCTGTCCTTTTGGTAGCTTCTAGACCAATATTTTTACATAAAATGTATTTCCTTTCTTTGATAAATGAGCCCTTCAAGGGACTTTACATTATGGCCTTGAGTTTGACTATTCTTAAAAACACTAGAGCACTCAATGGATGGTTTGACCTAGGAAAAATAACCAATGGGAAAGAAACCCATTTCATAATAAAATAATTTTCTTTTTACAAATAAATATTTTCTTTTCTTTCTTTTGATAGGTACAATAATTACATCTAGCCATGAAATCATTATAATTATGAATAGCCACACTAGTTACTTATTTAGCAATCCTTACTTCAAACCCTAACAATGTTCTTTTTCCATAACCTTGAAAAATTTCTCAAAATTGTAATTTAGCCATATTATAAATCAACTTACAATGACAACAACGTTATTTAATAGAGCACATGGGAAGGTTAAAGGGAGGAGTATGCAAAGCGGACTTGTCTCCGATCAATGCTACGTCAATGTAACCTACTTTTTTGGATGAATTATTTTCAGTATTTCCTATATGAATATTAGTTATGCTAGCTTCTAAGGCTTTAAATATTTTTTTTCCTTTTCTGTTAAGTAAGTTTTAACAGTTCATTCAAAGAAATATTAGCTATAGTTCTCTTCATGTATTTGACCAAGTCATATTCTAAAGTTTCAATCTAAACATTTTTGTTTGAGTTATAAGTTACATGCTATGAGATGGTTACAATAATTGATGGGTTACACTTGAATATCATCTTATGCTTTGTCGGGTTGCACATAAATAACATGTTAATTTTACAATGCCCAAATTTTTGTAGAAGGAACATATAATTCCAATAAAAAAGAAAAATCATTCCAACAAAACAAAATTTAACAATGCTTGAATTTATATACCAAGTAGTCATAAAAATAATGCCACCAAAAAATCTATACAAAGACTTCCCAAGACCAAGCCAACCATCAAATAAGCCAGATAAAGACTTCCCAAGGCTAAGCCAACCACCAAACAATCTTCCTTGAACAAAAACAAGATCTCCAACGAGTCAACAAGGTTGACCTTACTAGGAATGTAACTTCTCCAAATTTTGGCTTCATCAATCAGGTCTACAAATTCGACTTCCAAAAACTTGAACCTGTAGTAACCCAAGAATTATAGAAACTCGCACGCATAGGAAATTAGTAGTAGGAGATCAGAGTTCTTTCTTTTTGTAAGAATCTTATTTTCTTCGCTAGGGTGATTTATTGTCTTATAGCCTCCTCACACTAGTTTTCTATCACAGATCAAATGCCAATATGTGTGTAACTAGAGGAGGTCGAAGTCCTCTTATTTATAGTCTTCATAAGGGCTAGAGTGGGCCTCTCTCATTCGACTTTATCATGGATGGCCGACTTGGTCATGTGGCCTTTCTACAATTTTTTAAACATTAAAATAATATTTTATTTCTTGATACAAGATCCCAATCATGTCTATTACATCATGACATAAAATTTGACTCAAGGCAAAAACCATAGAGCATTCAATGGGTTCTTATACCTAGGAACCAAAAACTTTGAGCATGAAACCCATGCTTTAGTAAATAATTTTTCCTTTACAATATTTTTCTTTTTCTTTTGATGTTAGGATATTTCAACACATAGGAAATAGTTAAGTCTTGTTATAGTGTAGAGTTAGGCAAAGTGTGTTTCTTCACTATGTACTTTTGTAACTTACAATCCGATGGTCATGATATGTTCTAGACATGAAGTGATCTGATGGTTCATTCTCTCCTTGGTATTACCAACACTTGATTTGTGGCTTAACACCTGATTGGTCCATGATCTCTATTTAAAGAGCATGGAGGGCCATTTGTAGGGTAACTATTCATGAGAGAAGCTTATGTAAATTTTCATTCTTTTATTAATAAATTTTCTGAAGTGGCCGCGTTGGCTCAGGCTCTGGACTGTTTTCCTCTTTGAGGGTTTTAACCACGTCAATAATACTGGTGTATTGATCTGTGATCTATTTGTGAGTGGTGTCCTTTGATGTTCTGTCTGAGGAACTTACCCTATACATAAGAGATACATCATGTCATGATTCAAATACAATTATGAATACCAATACTAATTGCAACTTTCAATAGAAACTTCGCATGTTGCAGGCCTTCAATGTCTTTTAGGGCAGATTACTCAACTACACTTGTATCTCCTTAT
Source organism: Pinus taeda (assembly GCA_000404065.3). Lineage (NCBI taxonomy): Eukaryota > Viridiplantae > Streptophyta > Pinopsida > Pinales > Pinaceae > Pinus > Pinus taeda. The sequence continues at coordinate 74,872 of APFE030428650.1, forward strand.
TTTGTACTTCACATACTTCTTATCCATAGACTTGCTTTGAAACTAAGTGCATGTATGATGTCTCTCAAAGGAGGTTGAATGTCTACTTTATATAGCCTTCCAAGGGCCCTTTAAGCCCAATAGGAGGCCAACTTCAACTAGCTAGTTGACCTGTTCTTGGGAGCACTATAAACATTTTTCCAAAATACAAAATTATTTTCTTTCTTTGATACAAGTTCCCAAATGGGTGTTTACATAATGAAAATGACCATCGACTCAAGGCAATCCTATAGGTATGCAATGGATGCCTGACATATTAACCAAAGAAGCAAGCATGGAACCCATGATTTATAAATTTTTCTTCTTACAATTTTCTTTCTTATTTTGATCAATATATAATGATTAAATCATGCAATGAGTGTTATGAAACCAGCTCACAAAAATATAGAAAAGATAGATGAATTCCCTAGAAATAAGCCTCTTCGAGGGGGAAACTTCCTTTACATTACACAAATGAACAATTCTTAGATGATTCAAATGACAAAACCTCCTTTCTATATATAGGAGTATAAGGGGTCACAATATAACCAAGTCGACCTAACAATAATAATATAAAGGCACAAAAATAACAATAGAGGGATTCTATGGGGCACAATAATAAAAATATGGGGATAATAGGGGAACAACAATAACAATAAGAGATACAACGACAATAGTAATGGGGGAATCACTAGTATTATAGGGACCTAACATGCCCCTCTCCTTCAAAAAAGTGTTATCCTCAATGCTTGAGTAGTTATGGATGCTTATGTATAAAATTCTCATCCTCCCATGTGGAATCTTCAATGGGTAAGTTCTTCCACTTAATGAAATACTCTGAAATTGATCGATTTCGTAGCTATCGAGTTCTTGTTTCTTTGATTGCTTCAAGTTCCGATATGATTTTTCCTTCCTCATCAAGTTCTGGAAATATTGTTTGAATTGGAAACTTGTCACCTATAATCTTCTTTAAGCAAGAAACATGGAAAACTGGGTGCACTTGAGAGGTTGTAGGAAGCTCCAATTTGTATGCCATGGTACCTATCTTTTGCAACACCTTGTATGGACCATAATACTTTGGTGATAATTTATTATCCTTCTTAGCTTGCTTGAGGGACATTTGTTTATACGGTTGTAGCCGTAGGAATACCCAATCACATACATCAAAACTTCTTTCGATACAATGTTGATCTACATGTTGTTTCATTCTATTTTGTGCCAAGGTGAGGTTATCCTTTAAGAGTTGGAGAACTTGTTGGCGATGCTCGATGTGATCTTCCACTGCTTGAACCTTCGAATTTTCTCTTAAATATGATGTGATGGAAGGTGGATGATATCCATAAAGTGCCATAAATGGGGTCATTTTTGTTGCAGTATGGAAGGAAGTGTTATACCACCATTCAGCCAGAGGCAGCCATTTGACCCATTGTGCCTGTTTATCATATACAAAGCAACGAAGATATCCTTCCAAAAATTTGTTTACTATCTCAGTTTGCCCATTAGATTGAGGATGATAAGATGAGTTATGAGCTAACTGAGTACCAAGACAAAAAAATAATTCTGTCCAAAAATTTCCAGTGAAAATGGGATCTCTGTCACTTACAATAATCTTCGGGTTTCCATGTAGCTTTTGAATTTTTTCCATAAATGCAATAGAAACTGTACTGGCTTTAAACGGATGTGATAATGCACAAAAGTGTGCATACTTGGTAAGTCTTTCAACTACCACCATGATGACATTCTTTCCCTCAGACTTGGGTAAACCTATTGATAAAATCCATTGAAACCTCCTCCCAACGTTGGCTTGGAATGGATAAAGGTTGTAATAGACCCGGTGTCTTAATTGTTTCAACTTTATTTTATTGGCAAACCAAAAATTCCACCACAAACTTTTGAATATCTGATTTAAGGTCATCCCAAAAAAAATCCTTCTTAACCCTGTGGTAGGTTTTTAGAAATTCTAAGTGCCCTCCTAAGGGAGAGGTGTGCAATTCCCTAAGAATCTTTTGTTTGAGTTGGGAATTATTACATAGATATAACCAATCCTTGTATCATAATGAATCATTTTTCCAGCCAAATGTATCAAAAGTATTGGGATCTTATTGTATCTTTTTAATGAGTGCCTACACTTCCTCGTTATTCTTCCATTCATCCCTTGCTTCGTTTATCCAATCTGGTTGGATAATAGAAATGGCACAAAGAAATGCTTCCACATCGTCATCCTTTTTTGAGAGTGCATCTGCAACAACATTTTGCTTCCGTTTTTTTAGATAATTTCAAAGTCATAACCCAACATCTTTGTGACCCATTTTTGCTGCTCTTTTGAAGATACTATTTGTTCTAAAAGGTATTTAAGACTATCATGATTTGTTTTTACCTTGAAGTGTCTTCCCATTAGGTAGGGTCACCATTTCTTAAGTGCATGTAGTATTTTCAACATTTCCTTCTCATAAATAGCTATGTGTAAATACTTTCCTTTGATTGGAAGACTTTCGAAAGAAATGGGTCTTTCTTCTTGCATTAAAACAATACCAATTCCATTTCCTAAGGCATCACATTCCATAATAAAGGTTTTTGTGAAGTCCTGTGTAGCTAAGACTGGTGCTTGGAACATTTCATATTTAAGATGTTCAAAGGCCTTCATTGCTTCTGGAGTCCATGAAAATGCATCTTTCTTCAATAATGTTGTTAGAGGTGCTGCTATCATCCCATAATTCTTAAAAAACTTGTGATAATACCCTGTCAACCCGAGAAATCCTTGTAGATGCTTTATGGATGTGGGGATTTTCCATTCCTTAATGGTTTTAATTTTTCTAGGGTCTACCTTATCACCTTCCTGAGCTACAATATGACCCAGATATTCCACCTCTTGTACTCCGAAGAAAAATTTGGAGATTTTTGCATATAATTGTTTCTCCTCCAATAGTTTGAGCACCATGTCAACATGTTGGACATGATCCTTCTAAGACTTGTTGTAGATTAGTATATCATCAAAAAATACTAACACAAA
>APFE030428650.1:78554-89704 GCA_000404065.3 Pinus taeda
CTAGCATTTCTACAACCATACATTCAATTTCACTCTTTTGGGCATAGGGATATTTGTACGGCCTGATGTTTGGAGGAAAACTTCCTGGAATCAGATGAATAGCATGATCATGATCGCGAATAGGTGGGAGACCTCTGGGAGTCTCGAATACCTTGGAATGATTGTCCAAGACGTTTTGAAGATCTAGAGAAATAGATGATTTCGATGTGGAAACATCTAGCAAACATAATTGTGCAATTACACCTCTTTGTTCATTTTTTAGAAGCTTTGTCATAACGTTATAGCTGATTATCTTTCCCAGTTTCCCTGCAATACCCCTTAATTCAACTTCCTTTCCTTCCACAGAAAATTTCATGAAAAGTTCTTGAAAATTAAAAGCTATTGTACCCAAGGATTGTAGCCATTGGACTCCTAGTACAACATCAGCACCACCCACTGGAATGGAAAGCATTGGGCTAGTCAATACATATTCTCCCATGGATAGCTTGATATTATGGCACTTTCCTGAGAAATTTATGGTTCCTCCACTTGCAACCATCACTTGACACCCTGGTGCTGGATATAAGAAGCAATTCAATTCCTTGGCTATCTTACAATGAATAAAATTATGGGTACTGCCCGAATCAATCAACACTATTACCCTTTTCTTCTTGATATGCCCTTCTATCTTAATAGTTTGAGGAGTGGTAATTCCAGCCAATGCATTACAAGATATGGTCGGATTCATTTCTTCTTTTTCTAGGCTTTGTTCCTCGTGTATATCTTCTTCTTTTGACATTTCTTGTTCCTCTTCACAATCTATGTAAAATAATTTCTTCTTTGCACACTTACGACCTTTAGTGTATTTGCTATCACAACTGTAACAAAGCCATTTTACTCTTTTTTCTTCCAATTGTTGTGGTGCCAACCTTGTAGTTTGTGGATGGCTAGGGGCAGTAACACTTCCATCTTTATGATTGTGAATGGTAGGCTTCCTTGTTTTCATAATTTTGCTTTCCATTTTTCTTACCAACTTGAATTCCTTCTCCAATGAATCTGGTTCCCAAAGGTGAACCTCATGTTGGATGTTATCTTTTAAAGTCCCTATGAACACATCAATCCTATGCTCCTCTGGAATATATTTTACCCTCATATTCAATTTTTGGAAGTCCTTAATGTGCTCCATCATTGGACCCTTTTGTTTGAGATTTATCAATTGGCTAAAAAAAGTGTTGCTTTTTGTATCCTCATAATGTGCTATCATTTCATCCATAAAAATAGCCCAAGTGACAATTTGTTTATGAGAGCAAAGCCAACGATACCATACAAACTGATTTGGTTCCAACTATAAAGTTGCAATGCGTACCTTTTGTGTGGTTTGCACATTATGGAGATCAAAAAGTTTCTTCATCTGTAGTATCCATGTTCCAGGATCCTTGACATCAAACTTCCTCATATCTATCTTTGGAACATGGTGGTTCTTCAATCCAATGTTAGAGTCTATGAAATCACAATTAATATTTATTTTGTTCTCATCATGAGTTCCCTTTCCTACCGTTTCGCCATTAGTAAGCATTTCTTGTAGAAACTTTATCAAATCTATCTTCAAATTTGTCTGCAAATATTCCATGCATTTCTTTAAATCATCCATCTTAGCTTCCACGCCATCCATCTTAGCTTCCAATCGTCTATCTTAGCTTCCACGCCGTCCATCTTAGCTTCCACGCCATCCATCTTAGTTTCCATGCCATCCATATTAGCTTCTACACCTTTCTTTAAACCATCCATCTTAGCTTCTACATCTTTCTTTAAACCATCCATCTTATTTTCTGTTACTTTTTGTGCGAGTGAAAATGTTGCACTTGGTCTTGGAATTTTGATATATCATGTTGCATTTCTTCCTCTTCTTCATGAGTCATGCTAGAGCTTTTATGTTGCTTACTAGGTGTTTCCATTTTCTTTCTTTGGGCCATCAATTACTGATAATAATGCTTCACTGTGCCCTTTGAATTCCTTCAAACCAATTTTTCATACCAAGCTTATGCAAAAATTTAAAAAAAACTACACACCTTTTTTCACTTTGTAGGAGCTCGATATTGAATCTGATGTATCTATGTAATTTTGGATCTACCATGTCTGAAATTTCTTCCTGTGGTAACCCTCTAAGCAATATTTCTAACCCCGCAAGTTTGATCAATATTAGATTCTCCAATTAAGAGTTATGCCAAATCTCCCACGATGACCTGAGTCTAGACTAGTTCAGTAGAGTGAACTTGTACGACATGACGCGGGTCATTGTTTCAACCTTAGGTTCTGAAAATGATACCCAAGAAAACTACATTCCATCCTCTTTCTATAACTTATTACGAAAATTCAATCTGGTGCTCAGAGCGAAATTTATGATGATTTTCCCAAGGTGACCTATTTTAGATGAAATTTTGGAGCTTGCAAAAAACGTAAATTCCTCAGATCATATCTTCAAAAATATAGCGAGAAAAAATCTGAAATTCACACTGGAGGTTCAGCGTGATTTCGTATCAAATGGGTTTTGTTTTTAGCTTCTGAAACGTCGTAGAAAAAAGTTATAGTGAAACTTCCACGATGGCTAGTTTGGAGCAGTGAAACCCTAGAATCCAAAGCTCTGATACCAAATGTTATGAAACCAACTCACAAAAAGATAGAAAAGATAGATGAACACCTTAGAAATAAGCCTCTTCGAGGGGGAAACCTCCTTTACATTACACAAATTAACAATTCTTGTATGATTCAAATGAAAAAACATCCTTTTTATATATAGGAGTCTAAGGGGCCACAATATAACCAAGCCAACCTAACAATAATAATATAAAGGCACAAAAATAACAATAGAGGGATTCTATGGGGCACAATAATAAAAATATGGGGACAATAGGGGCACAACAATAATAATAAGGGATACAACGACAATATTAATGGGGGAATGCTAGTATTATAGGGACCTAACAATGAGACAAATGACAATTATGAAAAACGAAACTAATTATATTTCCCAACAGACATGAGCATGTTGATTCAACTAAGCCATATGAGCAATACCAATTATGTTTCTATTTTGAGTTTCTTACTCAGTTTGGTACAAAGTTTCATTTGATACACGATGACAACAAGAAAACTATGGTTCATGACATATGCTTCATGATGAGATTGTCTAGTCCTCCAAGTGTAGTGAAACAAAATCTCCAAGGGAAGCGAAACAATATCTCTTCAAGATGATGGCTCATCTAGCCTTTTGTTCTCGACAAGGAAACCTACAACACCTCCTACAATTTTGGACCTGAGGACACCATAGAGACCGTAGGGTATTTTCACATGTGAACATTAGAAAACAAATTACAAACTTTCAGAATATTGATGTCTCTCTATAGGTCAAAGATCCATATTTATATAACCTTTCCAAGAGGCTCCATTAGCCTTGTCTAGGTCGAGTTTTCCTTAGCTAGCCAACTTGGTCTTGGGAGCCTTCTAGAAATTTCTAATTTCAAAATATTTTTTCTTTCCTTTATACAAATTCCCGAAAGGGTATTTTAAAATATGACAAGCACTCTTGAGACATGAAAAACCTTAGGAGCATTCAATGGATGATTGACTTAATTAAAAAGTGACTTGAGCATGAAACCCATGGTTTACAAAAATCATTTTATTTCTTATTTTGATAGATACATAAGAATTACATGATGACATGAGTCAAACGAAAATTATGAAGGCCGAAACTAGTTACATTCTTCAACATATCAAAATATGTGGGTATTTTTTTTTTAATGGAAGATTAAATGCTATGAGATTATGTTGAGTTCTCAATTTATCGAGCGAGTTCATTGGTTAGGATGAATAGGTTCTCAAATTCTCAAAATTTTAAATATTACTTGAATATTTTAAATGCAATAATTCACTTGTACTAATATAATGTTCTTGTGGTTTCGTCAAGACGTTTCTCAACATCCCTTATGACACTTGCTAAAAAGTTTCTCTAATTTGATGAAGTTTTATAGGACGTTCAACCAAAGATGTATTTGTCAGATCTATCTTCATTGATAGATGGAAGTTCAAGTATGATAGAAGAAATTGACCAAAAATATGCTATGTCATCTAGGAGGCGAAGCCCAACTAGAGGTCAAAAGATTAGAAGAAAATTCCATAGACGTATGGAAATTTTTCTCACTAAAGGGGGGTCACATTCTTATGATAATGAGAGAATATATGACATCAAGGTTCCCTTGAGGTAAAACCATAAAGTGAAACAATGGGCACCCAAGAACTTTCCTAAAATAAAAAATGTTTTTTTTCTGTTAATGAAAGGCTATATCGCATTGCCCAATCACCAATTACATGGTTTGGGGCTATTTTCCATGGATGGAATAAAGGTATGTTACAGAGGATTAATTGAATTGATGGAGTACGTCATACCCTGTTGCAACTATAATTATTAGGTACAACTAGTCCAATATACCAAAAGTATGCGAAGATATGGAGTGGCCACAAATTATATACAACTAAAAGACAATGATGAAAATAAAGGCACAACTATGTACATTTATGGAAGGCCAAAAGCAACAGGGATTATTGTAGGGTTTACAAATAGTACATGGCCTGTCACCACAAATAATAAAATGGTGTATTCATTTGTGCCATTAAAGCAATAGTTGCAGCGAAAGAGTTGCTCATTTATTACAATTTTAATAGAATAAATATAAATACTGGTATTATGGGGGCGATATCTATTCAAGTTTACCCAACTTGTAGGCAATGTCTATTGTATGTTATGATTTTCATTTAGTACGATATATTGTTAGACATCTTGTAAGTTGAGGAAACATTTTAATACGTCATGGTTAAAATATTGTGTCAGGTTAACCAAGGTCAAGGGGAACCAACCTCATAGTAGATAAACATCAATGTAGTTGTACGTAAAATAATATAACCACATGATATATATACAAGTACCAATTTATCCATTACAGAGCAAGTCAAATTCATATTTTTAGGCATCATATAACTAAAAGAAAGATTCACTATGCATATGACCAACTTGAGCAAATTCATCCGTTCATCCTTTTCAAAGTATTGTTTCTATACAATATGGAATATATACTGATCATGTCATAATTCCTCTTGCAAGAGCCTTCTAAGATGGTGAAGTTTTCATAAATTTAGAACCTTTTATATTGGCCATGATATGTCATGAAGTTTCTATATAAATTTAGATATATGTCAATAGTTGTTTTCTTACTAATATAATGATGATTAAATGTGGATGAATTTCAATTCACACTTATTTGATAAATAGGGTGATAAGGGGAAGGCACCAAAATTAGAGAATTCCACAAATTCTCATGACGAAGAGGTTACTGAAGAAGCAAATTTTATATTCGTCGATCAAATCCAAGCAATAATGAAGCTTCGAATGAAAGAAAACAAGAAAATCAATTCTTTAGTTCTGATTGAGCCTCAAACTGATGAGACAAAAGGCAAAATCAAAACCTTGATGCAACAAGTTCATCAGTATGTGGCGAGAAACTCATTTAATTATCCTATTTATTTGTTTATGATTTAGTTATCTCATCCTTTATTAAAAACTCTTTATTTTACAGGCATTTTTGGAGGATCATGATCCTCATGCTACAACTATGGGGGCCAACATTGGTAGCAGCATCAATGCTCCACTTGTGAGTGATTCAATGGTCATTGAGACCGGTAGATCCGCTTAACCATCCACAGCAAGATCCACACCCCCTGAACAACATAAATAAGGATATCCACGTGATGTTATGGATGTAGAGCATGATCTGATTGCACAATTTGAAGTGAGGGTTCGTAGATCTTCCCATGTTTCTAGAACATGATCACTACCAATCACATTTTTTGTAGATGATGTCAATTCAAAATAGAGAAACTTACAGGAATTTAAGAAGCGTTTTAAATATTAAGTACAACCTAAATGAAATTAGTGTATATTCTATCATTATTTCAAACCTTTTATATCATTTTGCAGGAAATGGTGTATTTTATAGGCATTTGTATAACATAACCTTGGAAATATTTTGGCTGACCATTCACACCAACTAGAAATCCCAAAGTTCCAACTTAAAAAATGAACTTATTACAAGGATGGTTCGCCTGTTTGGTGAGGTACCTTCAACAAAACTGTAGTTACCTCAAAGGCAAGCCTACATTTAAAATATATGCAGGAACAATATAGGTCTCAATTGGAAAGGGATAGGTCACATGAGCACCCTCCATCGATTTCGGAGATGGAAGGGAGAGTTCTCATGGAAAATGAAAATGAGAAGGAACTTCGAAAAGTAGGGAAGACACAACCCAGACCAGGAAGGTATGAGACACTTTTAATAATGTAAATATGATGTTGTTGGTAGTGCTAGACTCACCAACATTTAGGGGATCTTCTTGGTATGAAGTCCCAACTAGACTTCACAGCGTTTGGTGTAGGAGTCCCATCTGGTATGATGGCTCGATTGCCATTATCTTAGAGATATGCCTTAGCTCTTGCTTGTCAGCACATGAAAGTGGTACACCTAGTCTTCAAATTCGAGGTTCGTGTGCCTGGTGAATGCTTAATGTAACTTGTGTCTAAGTTATTTCACTATAGAGGGAGAGGGTGAGAGTGAGACTCAAGTAAAAAGGGAATAGTCCCAACTCTATTAGAGACACACAACATAGCAGGACATGTGCAACTTCCAGCGAAGTAGTCCACACCGATGCAGCAGTCACAAACATAAAGTGAATAGGTAGCACATACAACAACCAATGGAATAGTCCACACGAGTGCGACGGTCGTTATAACAAGTTTACAAGAATGAATTTGTCGAGTGTCTGACAGAATAGTCCACATGGGAAGACAATGTTAACAACTGATACAACACATTTCCAACAACATATGCACTAAAACAACTGAAATAGTTCAACTATGTTAGTAACGGTTAAAGCAACATTCATTACAAGAGTCCAAAGATTAGTATTACAAATGAATGCAATACATGTGCGAAAACGTGTTGGTTTGTTAACAGGATTTTGAATTAAGCAAAAGTTCCAAGACACATCCATACACCATACATCACTAACCCCAATATTGGGGTGTTGGAGCCACTGCTCGCTCCTGAAAGAAAAGGACTATAGACTCTCAAGGCTATGTGGGAGGAACCAAGGTGAAATTTTTTTTGCATGTACAAATGAGGGGTATATATAGCCAAGGGTGAAATTGACCCTTGTGACTGTTTGAATTCCCTCATGACTGTTAAACTTACATGACACTTCGACTTACATGACTCTTTGACTTCATCCGTGGGTCTCTTGGACTTCCACATTACATTACATTGATTACACAGTTATGACCCAAAGTAGTGATGTGGCCGAGGTGACTCATGACACAACTTGATATGACACTGCTGGTATGCACATGCTGGCTGTGTTATTCATGTCGAGTTGTTGTGCTACTAAGTGACGAGTGTTCCCGTGGTGTACCATAGCTTCACCTCTGCATGACAAAGTGCACAGAGTCTTCAATGGTCTTGGTGTTCACTTGATGGTTCATGCATGTGCACATGTCTCATTTGCTTTCTACTTGGTATTATTATGTGTTCGTCTAGTGACGAGCAAGTCTTATAGCATGCGCTTCTTGTTTACCACGTTCGTCATTGTGGCATGTCTCATCCATGTATCTGTATTTGCAATAGTTCATGACAAGAATACATCAAATCCAGAAATACCCTAGCCTACCATGATGTATTGTATTTTGTTTCTGGGTGGAGGTTACCGGGAGAGAGGACAAGGCTTCGAAACAATGCAAAGCACATGTTAGGCCAAGTTGCAAGGCTCCAAGACACTCTCAGGAAAAAATGTGCAGAGGGTTGGGAAGTCCGAGACAATAGTCACATCTATGGGATCTAGCTTAGCTGGGAGGCAGAACTATGTAATTTTTCTAGGGAATGTAGTGTAGGAAGCAGGAGGCACTGGTAGTGAAAACTACCCAGATTTTCAGGGGAGGACGGGAGCGGCTACGGGAGCTTGCTAGCCAAAACTGCACAGAACTAGGAGGAAATCATGCAAGGGATGTCTGTATAGTTCCTGGGATGAGTGGGGTGTCAGGCAGTTGGTGGACTATTCAAGAAAATAGCACAATTTTCAGGAGGAGTGGCATGTCGGTTGGTAGGGGGACTGATTGACAAAAATGCGCAATTTTCAGAGGCAGTGCAGTGACTAGAAGTGGGTTCCTGTCCCTATTGTCTATGAAATTTCTTCAGTTAGTGTAGGCATTCAGGAGGACAACTTCTGCACAATTTTTGGGAGGAGTGAAGCCCAAGGTCACTACCCAATCAAATTCTCTGGTTGACCAGCAGGAGGCTTGATGGATAGGCGTGAGGGAAGAACAAACTGAGATGGCTTCTTGGGAAAATTTTGCATTTTTCTCGGTGACAGTCACACGTGTTGATTCTAGAATTTCATAGTACAAACTTCCTAGAGGGTAGCCTCAAACTTTGCGCAGTTCTGGGAAAAAATGCTTGGTTGTTGGAGGTTGAGACTACACAGTGTAGCTCAGTGGGGTCCAACTGATGGAGGGTGGTCTAGTCGATAGATTTTTGGGAAAATGGTTAACTATGTGAGCGAGTGAACTCGTGTATACATGACCTTGTGAACACACACTGAGCATGACTCGATGACAAGACACCTCAAAAGAACAAGGCAACATGTGTCAGTGTGAACTGACTGCGGAACTGTCTAGTGGTGGAGGCGACAAGTGCGACACTTCAGATGACTGTGACGACACTTGCATGACAATTATTACAACATTGTGTGTGAGTGCGACGAGTGTGATGAGCCTCGGTATTGTAGAAAGAATGTTGCAACTCCCAAGGCTACCGACTTTTAATTATCAGCCTGAGGTTTGTACAAACTTAAGAGGTATCAGCAATATATGTGCAGCATACAATGTGTCATTCCTTTGCTTTCATTATGTAATGGAGTGCATGTACTATAATCAAACCCTAAACTAATTGTAGAAAATGAATTGAAATGGAAACCCTAACCTATTTCAAGAAATAAAGTAGAAGGAAAGAAACATATTCTAATTGCATAATCATGAACTAAATGTAAAAGAAACCTAACTTAACCCTAGTTATTACATTTGATGATTTAACCTAACTGAGCATGGAATCTGATCTAGAGAGTGCTAACTGTTGTGTGCATGAATAAATATAAAATAACTTTTTCCTTTTTATCTTTTTTCTTGAAAAATGTAAATGATAATCTTGGTTGGTTCTTTGGCAGGGGAGACAGGTGTGGAGGAAAAGGAATACAATGGTTCAGATGGCTTGGAGGTCAAGTAGGGGCCTAATCCTAGCTTCTAGTGATGATTTTTCTCAATTTGGGCTTAAAACGGGCCACTATGGGTTTTCCTACAGGATGTCTACAGGAAGTACTAATTCCTACAGGATGTCTACAGGATCCCCTGTTTTATTACAAAACGCAAGACAAAATCTTATGAAGTGGTCTAGAAGGTGGAATGGAGCTTGGGAAAGGTGGATAATGGAATAATAAAGCATGGAGGTGGTGGATGCTACCCAAAAATCAAGCAAGGGCTTCAAGATGGGTAGATTTGCTCAATGGAAATGGCAATTTTTACTTATAAAACAAGAATTAAGATTGAGACTTTAGTGGATTTTGGCAACATGGGTGGATGAGGTGAGATGAGATCTCCTTGCAATGTATAAGCTCTTGCCACTGTTAACACCCAGGTTGTTCCCTATAACTCCCAAGGGAATACGGCCGGGGTAACCACTAACCAATCTTTGGACTACAGCTTCTAGCCCAGCTGTAATCAGAGAGGGCTCTCTCTGTAAGGTTTGTCACTGTTTTAATGGAGTTTTTAGGCTAGTTATGAAGTAAAGGTTTTTTTGTGTTTGGTTGGGAGGATGTTTTCTGATAGTTTTGAAATGTTATCTGCAGGTAAATTAATCCATTGGGCAATGGGGTCTGTGGCTGTTGTTTCCTTGAGATCCTGGTTTAAGTGCAGCTGGAATTACAGGGCCTGTATATATTTCATAAAACAAATTGTAAATTGTGAGGGTGAAGTGTGAATAAACTAGTGAAGAGCAGTTAAGAATTCTTCACTGAGCTGGGCTATGAGAAAGGGACCTATTACTTAGGAGAAATACCTGAATTCCTGAAATAATAGATCACTGTGATGATATAGTGTGAAAGGTAGCAATTAAGAATTACACTTTCATTACCATAACTGAGGAAAACATTTATAATAGCTTAGATTGAGCTCAGGGTAATCTGTGATTAAATCCCAAGACTATTCTTTTTCCTTGCTATTTAGATATTTAATACATGGAGAACATGAATGATATATGAAAGATAACAAACATATAACAGAGAGTAACAAGAAAACTTATTGAGCCATGAAATACGCAGGAATCCTGCAACATTCAGCCATACACCAGCAAGACATCAAGAGACACAACGCTTTGGAAATCCCATCATCCTTTGTATTAGTTGTCTGAAGATTTACAATAGAAGAGGTACATAATAGATATCAAGAGATTTCTTACATCCAGAGTCCAACCCCTGCCAACAAATGCGAGGGGGAATATATAGAAGTCTTTTACAAAATATCTCAGGCATTGAGTCATCTGATAGGAAAAATATCTCAACTAAGTTATTGCAATCTTTAATGAACTATAAAGGCTCTTAACTCCTGTCAGAACAATCTTGACCTTCGGGGCTCACGGAGTCGGTTGAGCGCTTTGATATAACTGCTGAATGACGTGTCTGTGCAGCTGTAACTTCCTGTGTCTTCTCGGCCCTGTCACCTGTAATTGCTGATGCTGCTGTGGTGGTCGAATACTTGCGCTGAGTTGGCTCAGCCTCTTTCTGCCTACCTGCTGATGTGTCTTTGTCCTGCTGTGTATGAGATTCAAAATATTTTCAAAGGCAAAATCACAATTACTGACTTTGGTTTAACAGTAATCGTATCAACTCTTCCCATACCTCTGATGAAGGCAAATGATGTTTCAAAATTGACCCCATGGTCTCATCAACCTCTGTATATCTATAAAAATGAGGGGGCTCATCAAATAAATGTGCAATTTCATTCCTAATAAAAAATAGATTATCTA
>APFE030428650.1:99624-125297 GCA_000404065.3 Pinus taeda
GCTTGGTAATCCTGAGGTAGAGCTACAGGATTGGCAGGTAATTGCAGAGGTGCATATCTCATAGCCATATTCACAAGGTTTTGGGGATTGACAAGAACAACTGGGATAAAAGGAACAATGGGTACCACAGGGGTAATAGGTATGGGAGAACTTAGAGTGTTGGTCAATGGAGTATGTGTGGGGGACGAGGATGTGGGTGAAGGGCTTTGAGATGTGGATGGAGAACTAGGGGAATTAGGGGTGGAACGAAAAAGAACCTTGATTGGAGTGGAGATGGGGTTGGGGTGAACTGTCTCTGGACTTAGGTCAGCAAGATTGTGTGGCCCTTGCTGCTTCTTGATAATTTTGGGGATTGTATTAGGATTTTAAAGACAATAGGGGGGTTCGGGTCAGGATTTTCCCTAGTGTACCGAAGATTCTTTTTGGGAGCCAGCTTCTGAGCTGGTCTTTTTGAGTTTTTTAGGAAAATTTTGTATAGCGAGGATTGGACAGGATCTTTGAAAGGCTCTATGTATCTCCAAATGAGTATAAAGATTAACTGAATCAACTCTTCCTTGAGGCTATAGGTGCTGGTGCAGAAACAAATTTAAAGGCTTCTTGACTGATATTCTGGTTTTAAGTGTAATTTTTAGCAGACATACAATATTTTCTAAATTCTGAAGAGTCCCCATTGGAGTCACCATTTATGTTAACACCTAGGTTGTTCCCTATGACTCCCAAGGGAATACGACCGGGGTAACCACTAACCAATCTTTGGACTACAGCTTCTAGCCCAGCTGTAATCAGAGAGGGCTCTCTCTGTTAGGTTTGTCTATGGAGATTTTAGGCTAGTTATGAAGTGAAAGGTTTCTTTGATTTATGTATGGTTGGGAGGATGTCTTTCTGAAACTTTAAAGTTGTAGTTCTGCAGGTGAAATTAATCCATTGGGCAATGGAGTCTGTGGCTGTTGGTTATTTGAAATCTTGGGTTTGATGCAGCTGGAGTTACAGAGCCGTTTAGATACTTCATGAAACAAACTTTAAATTGTGATTATGGAGTGTAAACAACCAGTGAAAAGCAGTTAAGAATTTTTCACTAAGCTGGGTGTGAGAAAGGGATGTATTCCTTAAGAGAAAACTTGAATTCCTGAAATAATAAATCACTGTGATGATATAGTGTGAAAGGTAGCATTTAAGAATTACACTTTCATTACCATAACTGAAGAAATGACATTTAAAATAGCTTAGATTGAGTTCAGGGTAATCTGTGAGTAAGTCCTGAAACTATTCTTTTTCCTTGCTATTAACAGTTCAGACATGGAGACATGAAACATATATGAAAGATCAACAAACATATAACAAAGAGGTACAAGGGAAACTTATCGAGTCACGAGAGACGCAGGAATCCTGCAACTTTCAGCTAAGCACCAGACAAGATCAAATAACACAGAGCTTTGGAAATTACATCATCCTTTGTATTATTTCTCTCAGAATTACAGTAGAAGAGGAGCAGAATAGATATGAAAAATATTTCCTGCATCCAATGTCCAACCCCTGCTAACAAATGCGCGGGGGAATATATAGCAGTCTCATACAAAATATCTCAGGCATTGAGTCATCTGAGAGTGGAAAATATCTTCTTTAACTCGTACAGAAACTGCAGATATAAAGTTATTACAATCTTTAATGAACTTTAAAGGCTCTTAACTCCTGTCAGAACAATTTTGACCTTTGGAGCTCACGGAGTCGGCTGAGCGCTTTATAACTGTTGAATGACGTGTCTGTGTAGCTATGTCTTCCTGTAGCTTCTCGGCCCTATCACCTGTGACTACTCATGCTGCTGTGGTGGCTGAATACTTGTGCTGAGTTGGCTCAGCCTTTTTCTGAATACCTGTTGATGTGTCTTTATCTTCATGAGTATGAAAATTTAAGTATTTTCAAAAAGTAATAACATAATTACTGACTTTGATTTAACAGTAATTGTGTCAAATTTTCCCACACATCCGGTGTAGGCAATTGATGCTTCAAAATTGACCCCATGGTCTCATCGGCCTCTGTATATTTGTAAAAATGGGGAGGCTCATCAAACAAATGTGTGATTTCATTCATAATAAAAAATAGACTTTCTACCCTATTGAAAAGGGTCTGCCCTGTTATTGGTCTTGTTTCTGTTGATGAACTGGCTACCTCTGAAATCTGATTTCCTGCAAAAGTGCTCACTCTCTTAGCATATTTCTCATGTGAGAGCAACTTTCCTGATGGCTCCAACAGGCTAGGCAGACCCCTGTTTTGCAATGCCATAAACCTGTTCTCGAACTTGTTGATGTCTTCTTGCATATCCTGGACTCTTCTTTCCAGGGTCTGAATCAGGTTTCTCAATGTCAGGACCCTTTTTATCAGTGGGATGGTCTCTGTCCTGTTTCCAATTCCCATTTTAATGAGCTGGGAGCTTGTTCTATAGTTTAGCACATTTATCATTCTAGTGGCAATGTCAGGCATACTGCCTAGAGATGCCCTTGCCCGTTGTATCTCTCTGTGTGCTTTGCCAATGAGCATTATTTGCTCATGGATGGCCTCAATATACTCCCACTGATCTGTAATTGACTGGCAAATATGGCCCCATACGACCCTTTTGAGCTTAGATGTGACCTTGTCTAGTGTGAGCTCCTTTTCTAGCTCAGTTATCCTTTTCTTGAGGGCCTTTACCTCCCTCTCTCTTTCAGCCAAATTCTGCTTGGACTTGTCATATTTTTCATTTATTTTTGCCAGACTGTCCTTGGCTTGATTTAGCTCTGACATCTGAGACTCTAAGACTTGTATTTCATTTCTCAGCTTTTGCATATCAAGGCTTTTAGCCTGCTCTGTTGTTGGTGCTGAGGTGGATGGAGCTGCCTGTTGTTCCTGTTGGCTGGGAGGGGCAGTGGTTTGAGGGATTTCCTCAAGATTTATCGTTTGTGTAGAAGGTTGTGAGGTTTGCCCTGCCTCCTTTTGCTATAATGCTGCCTGCAAGGTAGTCTCTGTTTCCTGCAGCTTTTCTTGAGTATGGATGAGCTCTTTGTATAATGTCATGAGCATAGCAGCTGCATCCTTCTCTTGCCTAAGCTGGGCAACCTCTTCTGTTTGGGGATGAAGAGTTGCTGGGATTTTTAACATCTTTCTCAATGCTGCCATATCAACATCCCTCAGCTTCAGGATTTCTTGCACTTCCTTAACATCTTTAGGATCATGCCCAAGCTCTATTATAATTTCCTCCAGAGCTTTGATCCTATTGTCCTTAGCTTGAGAGGAAGCCCTTTCCATCTCAAGCTGTGTAGTGGTGTTATTTAGGCTATTTTGCAGCCTATAGTTCACTAGGGTCTTATCTGCCAATGTGGCATAGACCATCTCACCCGTTTGTTTGTGCAACTCTATTTTATCCATTGGGTGGATGTCTTTGGACAGGACCTCCAGGTTGGTCCTGATATAATCTGCAGCTGACTGTGGTTGCTGCACTGTTGGTGTAAAATGGCTCATGATCATTTTTCCTTCATGTGCATCATATGCATACATGAGCCTTTGCTGGTTCGTAGGGGCCATTTTCAATAGGTGATTATATAGTTGCAGCTTTAAAGGTTCATTTCTGCTTTTGATGTCCTTAAATTGCTGCTTAATGCTTTTCTCACCTTCCATCCTTTGTCCTGAGGAGCTAACTTCTCCTGTTGCTGCCCTGTCTTGCTCTTGTTGTAAGGAGCTGGCTGAGGCCTCCATGCTGGGCAGGCCTGTACCTGAAGTTTGCCCCATTGGCATTTCCTCTTCAGAGAAAGGATTTAGCGTTTGCCTCTTCTCCCCTTGGTTTGGCAATGCAGTAAGGGGAGTCTCTCTGTCTCTTTTTCTGTTCACGTCCTCCCTTTGAGGGGTTTGGAGGATGGAGGAGTCAATCCTTGAATCTTGCCTGGGGGGTGCCATTTGTGTTGGCTGCTGCTCTGTGGCCATTGGGGCCTCTGCTGTCTATTCCCCCTGTACCTGTTTCTCCTTTTGTTGCTGTACCTGTTGGCGTGGCTGAACCTGTCCCTGCTGTACCTGCTCCTGTTCCATCTCCTTCTCCTTGCCTTTGCTCTGAGCTTGGTTTGAAGTTTGGGCTGCCTCTTGATGTGCTGTAGATGATGAGGCAGTTGCTCCTGCTTAAGGCTTTGGTAGAGCGAATACCTATGAAGGAGATTCCAAGTCAGCCATTTTCAGAAGATGTCTTCTAGCACTCTCATTCAGTTCTTCTTGTGTGACCGGTTCCTCCAGTGTGCCCCTCTTCCATTTTGGTTGATTGGCAAATTTTTCAATGTGGGGCAAACTCACATGGTCATAACTAGAGAGCTTGTATTTGAGCCTTCTGAATGATATGGAGTGATTGGGGTCATAGGGCTTCCAGAGGAAGCTGGTCTTCAGGCCAAGGCATTCTAGCTTTCCATCAGCTTCTTTCCAGCCTTCCCTTTTGTTCAAAACAAGGTGGCCCAATTGATTTCTCACCTTTAGCTGTCCCTTCTTGCCCTTGCCTGCAAAGTGTACCATATCAGCATTCCCAAATTGCCTGAAATATTCAAGGGAAATAGTCTCATTGGCACATACTTGGGCAATCTGTATGGGGGTAACTCACACCCATATATTCTGATTACGGTGTAGTTTTGGTAAAAGTACCAATCCCCAATGCTGTACACTTTGGATAATTGCAGCATTCTCTGCATCTCATCAGTCAGTCTTGGAGGAGGCGAGCTTAAGAATAAAGACATGGCATGGTGAATGAAGAGGTCTATAAATTCATAATAGGTATATGGAGAGTAGGCTCTGCAATGAAATACTGAGGTCCAGTACACTACTGACCTTGGATTGCCTTGTGCATCTGTTCTCTTGACAATGAAGGAGAACTTCTCATGTTGATAATATAGAATGAGGTGGTAGATGTAGGAGGTGTATCTGAACACCTTCTCTCTTGACAGGTTCAAAAACTGCTCATGCATCTTATCTGATATGTATGTGGCATAATCATAATAGATTGGAGTTTTGCCAGGGGAGAACATAGTCATCATCACTAGTACAGTTTCATCAATAAATTCAACTGACTTGTACCCCAAGATGGAACTGATCATATCTGCAAGGTTTACACCGAGTTGATTGAGGTAGCCATCAAAAATAGGAGGGTACAACACAGTGTCAGAGTTTTTAATAAACAATTGGTTGAGCTTTGTGACTTGTGCATCTGTCAGCATCCTAGCTCCTTGGTTTATTAAATCTAATAGAGATAAGGGGACCAATTTCTTCTGAGTTTTGAAATGAAGCATCTCTCTAATGGCTTCAAGGGTCATGTAGAATACAACTGAGTCTAAAGGGTCAAGCACAGCTCTTTGAATGGGGTCATAGCAGACAACACACAGATGAATCAGGTCAGGGAATTGGTTGACCTGAGGGAGCCTGAAAATTGGGAGGAAGGAATCCCAGATGCCTAATATGTCTGTCCCTTCCAAATGTTTGGCCTTAAGCTCATTCAGTAGGTGTAGGTGGAACTTGCTGCGTGATGAGGAGTCCTCTGAGATTTGGTAATCCAAATCTGCCAAATCCTGCCACTCCAGCTCTCTCTGGGGGGCATTCAAAGGGGCAACATTGAGGGCCATAGGTGCCACTGGAGTCTCCATGATTTCTTATACTCTGTTTGTATGAATACTAATGCTACTTAGACTGGACAATAGAACAAGAGAACTGTCTGAGAGAAAAGGTAAACTGAGAAATGAAGGGTAACAGGGTGAGTTTACAGCAATTGAAATACTGTTTCAGTCCCTTGGGAAGGAAAATTTCTGTCTTTAACATACCTTTCTCAACAATTGAATGTAGGTTTCGGGTTTCAGTTCACGACTGCGCGAACGAAAAATGCAGGTTTTCAATAAAATTTGTTTCAAACAAGCTCGACCAGTGAATTTCGACCGCTAAATATCTAAGTGGGAACTGGGTAGAGAGAATTCTCCTGTGAATTAGGCGTTTTTAGTGCTTTTAAGTGAGTTTTCAGTCATTGCAAAAAAAACCAGGCTTTAGAGAAGACTTGCAGGGAGAAATACCTGGTAAAACAATGGGCCGGGTCACCAATGTAGGTGGGTAGACGCGCTGAAGGTCTTCTGGTCGATTTTGAACAATCTGGTGCAATTGGTCGTAAATTGCATGCAGAGAGCGCAACAATAGTTTTTTCCAAAAGTGCAAAAAGAACGCGAATTTTGATAAAATATGGCTTTTTTGGGTCATTCGCGCCCTTTTTCGCTGACATCAGCATGATGTCACCAGGTGGGTTAGGGTCGGATGACGTCATCATGACGTCATCAGGTGACGTGGCGGCCTGTGACTGGTCCATGGGGGTGGTGAGGTGGCAGACAGGTGGAGCAATGGTGGACGGGGCGCGCGGTCGTGGCGATGACGTAGGCAGTTAGGCGGCGCTGACGTTGGCAGACAGGTGGCGCAATATCGGGCAGCCTATGTTACAGAAAGGAATCTGTCAGAGGGGGCTCCGATGCGATTTGGGGGCGACGCGTGGACCCGGCTTGACGTCAGCGTCTGACAGATATCGGACGATATCGTCCGGACGTCGGGGCCGATCCAATATCAACGTCAGCCATCGAATAAAAAGGGCTTGATCGGACGGTCATCGGGCCGATGATCTGCATGGGTGATACGACGTCGGGTGGGGATTAAAAAATGATTTTTTGATGGGATCTGTGCCCGGGCGGGACTTTGGAAATATTCGCGTATTTGCATGATTTTCCAATGTTTTTTCATAAAGTGGCGCATATTACAAAACTTAGGACAAGATGGGTTTTTTATGGAATTTCATATAAAAGCGCAAAATGGGTCCTGACCTTAGGATAAGGCGGGGAACGTGGGTTTTCATGCATTTTTTTTTTTTTTGCTTTTGAGCGGGTATAAGGGTGCAAAAGGGTTTTTTTTCAAGGTTTTTTTAGGCAAAATGAGGGGTTGGCTAAGTAGATGAGCTTGTGAGGGATGAGGGTGTTAGGCTTGGGTTCTCAGACTGACCAGATGCCAATTTGATTCCCTGGTAGTGAAACATATGGCTAATAGTTCCAAGGAGGGGATATTTATAGAATGCTTAGGGTTTATACACCATGGTGTTATAATAGTAGGGAAAGGGAAATATAGGGAGCTAGATAATAAAAGTTAGAGGTTAATATGGAGGGAGAAGGTGAATGAAGAGTGACATTACTAAGTTTTCTTGAAAACAACTTAGTTTAAAGAGTAGATCAAAATGAAAAGAACTTTGCACAAGAAATGTGGCTTTTAAAGGCCATAAGGACCAACATAAAACCTTGAATCTCTCTTATAAACACACCTTGTGAAGGGAGGTTAGTAATGAGTGGTGAAAAAAGGGAAGAAGGGAAGTTAGACATGCTCCATTGTGTTGTTTTCCTTGTATTTGGTTAGCAAAGTTCCAGCTTGGAAGGAACAGCACTTCTGCAACCCCATCAACCTACCCAACTTTTTGCCTAGCATTTTTTGTTTCTTCTTGGAGGGTGCACTTGGACTTGCAGACCCTTTATGTGCCTTTTCTTTTCCATTGGCTTTTCCTTTGATTTTTCTATCTAGCACTACCCTTATTTCTTCCAAGGCCCCAGATTAAGCAGTTGGGAACCTTAGTTTCTCTACCTAACTACTGATCTGCCAAGATTTAAACAGTTTGGACAGATTTCTTTCTCTATTCTACAACATAAATTGAAAACATGGCATGATCCAGATTAGACTGTTGGGTCATCCATCAAAACTTTAATGGGCATGAAGGCATGTACACACCTTGTCTTTCCTTGTAAATATGGAATCTTTGTAGCAGCAAAGTAGAGCATATTTGGCACTTGAATTTTCCAATCATGAAATATGAAACCTATTGGTATAGGTATCCAACAGCAACAACACACATTATTATCTTCATCTATCCACAAATTCATCTACACATGGGAAATATTTATTAAATAACGAAAAATTACTAGTCTAAAAATCGGAAATTCGAAAACTAGTGAGCTAGTAAATCTATCAAATGCCTAACCTAATCAAGTGCAAATGAAAAGGGGTAAATTTTTTTATTAAATATATATTATATATATATATATATTATATTATATATTTTATCTAATTCAAGTGTAACCAACTCGATTGAATCTCATTAGCATGCTCCAAAAAATAGCATAAATTTACTGTTCTTTGCTAAAAAGGAGTTCCAGAAATCTAGATTTGGAAATAAGAAGACTAATCCAAATAGCTAAATTATTACTATGACCTTCCAAAGATTTTACAAGGATGAAATGATTCTTGTGATCCTTCAAAATAACTTACATCAACTATTTAACCCAATCCTACAACAAGAAATCATTAATACTAAATGCATAAATGGAAAGAAATAAGAACAAGAGATGCATGTGAATAAGAAGTGAAAAGAAGAAAAAAAAATGATACAAAAGAGCTCTGAGGCTCTTGGGATGGCCAAGCCCAAGGAAAATTAGATACCTATGGAGGAGAACAAGATTTAGAAGCTGAACATGACACTAATCTTCATTATTTTCATCAATACAATTACATCCCTATAAGAAAATACAATGGAGCTACAAAAATTCGAGTTCTCTCCACAAGAATACTAACAAAAATCTCCCCCTAGAGGAAAATTCGACTTGGTACTTATATAAAATGATTAAGAATCATTCCCCATGAAATAAGAAAGCTTTCCCCACCAAAATCCCTTGATTAGTGGATCTGGTTCTCAATACTAGGAATCTGCATTAAATGATAGGGAACACATTCCTAGATTTTCTCAATCATTGGAGTTCCACAATTTGTGCCATAATTCCATAATATCTTGTTGATTTATTATTTAATATTGGTCCTCCTGTAGTAGGGAGCAAGTCCCTAAATTATCTCCTTCTCCAAATCTTCATAATCAGCCCAATATTCTCATAATATGAATCTATTTGTGCATAGAAAAATCATTGTTATAGGAGACCATTAGCTTGCTTTCTTCCCCTTATTCAATATGGATTCTTGAATATTTTTTAGTTTGGCAAGGTATTCCACATCCTTATCAACTTTCTGCTACCTTGTTCCACCATTTGGATACCTCTAAAACCTTCAAAATGCCTTTAGATGAGAACTAGGACATCCTAAAGTAATTCCTGTCAAAACTACAAGAAACCTATAGGAAACCCTATTAAAACTATAGGAAACCGGTTTTGAGCATAGATGATAGTCCGAGGTTAGGGCAGACCCTTAACTTGACTTCCATACCTTTCTCCCATTTCTGTAACATATTTTAGGCATTGAACAAAAGCTAGAAAGAGATTAGAGACCTCTTGGAAAGCCTCTTTTTATCACTGCATTTTGAGTTCTATTTTGATGGTGAATGCCTCATTTCCTTTTGTTGACTTCTTATTCTCTCTTATGGCCTATATGATTTCCTAATGGCCTTGGAGTCCTCTTTTTTGATTAGGTCTCTCTTAGGCACTGCCATTTTGGGTTTTAGCAAAAATTATTCCTACCTTCCTTCCTGTAGTAGTCATTCCTTCTTCCTTTGGAGTCTTCTAATTCTATGGGAGTGATGAGAAATGATGTAGGTTTGTGAAAATGGAGAGGATGCTCTATTTGTTTTTTTCAAGAAATTTTTAGGGTGAGACGAAGTGCAGGGTTTGTTCTTGAAATTATGAAATGGGATGGATCGATGATGGATAGATAGTGAATATGATTTGGATGGAGGGCTTTGAGTGCTATGGTGACTTGGACTTTGCAAAAATTTATTCTTTTAAATGTTGTCCTAATTCCTTGAAATCATCACCCTTCATAATTTGACTTTTCAACACTGCATGCGTGAAGGAGTGAGCTGCAATTAACTAGTTGAAGGTGGCTAAGACTGTCGATCCATCCTTAGCTTATAAAAACTCATCTCTCGTGCATTGA
The DNA here is from genome assembly GCA_000404065.3 of Pinus taeda. Lineage (NCBI taxonomy): Eukaryota > Viridiplantae > Streptophyta > Pinopsida > Pinales > Pinaceae > Pinus > Pinus taeda. The sequence continues at coordinate 109,561 of APFE030428650.1, forward strand.
CAACAAATTTCTAATTTTAATATGCTCAAGGGAAGAGGTCAAGAATATTGCATACATGTATCTACCTGATGGTTGTTGGAGAGAAATGCATGCTACTGCTGAGTTGATGTTGTTGTGTTGCTCATGACTCAGCTACATCTTCTTGACTGCCTTTTTCTTTTTTGTTGATCTTATTTTACAGATGGGTTGTCTTCTTGTTGATGTGCAGGTGTTGGGGGACCTATATCAAACTTATCTAAAGAATTCCCCGCCTTTTGACCTGTTTCTCCATCCTGTTACCTCTTGTAGCTTCTTCTCAGCCTTCCTGTAGAGATTCTGTAGTAATTTAGAACTTCCTTTAGAGATCCTGTAGTAATTCAGGACAACCTCTTATAGTAGACTTGTTTTGTCCATATCTCCCAAATAGTAGAATGGATTGATTTGAAACTTTCTAAGCATGTTTCCATCATCATTGTGCACCTCCCCATAAAAAAATCTTTCCAAATGGATGCATGAATATGGAAAAAAAAATTAAAAATGGATGAAGGCGATGGAGGTCGATTTCTTGGAAACCATGCACTGGAATTTGTTGAAATTGCTTGGGCATGTTACCATCATTCGTATGCATCTCCCCATGAAACATATTTTTAAACGGATGCATGAATATCGAGAAACTTCAAAACTGGTTGTAGGTGATGGTGGCCGATTTCTCGAAAAATGTGCATTGGATTTGATGAAATATCTTGAGAATGTTACCATCATCCATATACATCTCAACCTAAAACAACTGGGCAAATGGATGCATGGTTTTCAAATTATGGAAAAAATAAATTTCTGCTCTATGTATTTTTGTTTCTTGTAGTAAAACATAGCCTTCCTGTAGTATTTTGGGATAGCAAGGAAAATGAGTGGTAGAAGCTTGGAATGATGAGTGGATGGTGTAAATAGGTGAGGGTGATGGAATAATATGGACTTGGTCTTGTTGAAGCATTTGATCAAAGGAGGAGAAAGTCAAATTTTGACTTCTTTTGACTAGGTTTGACCCATTTTTCTTTTGGTATCAACTTGCTTTTTTTGCTTGCAGATGTTGGAGAGTACATGCATTCATCAGAGAGATACATGGAGCAAAGTTTTTTATTTTTTTTTATTTTTTCCTTTTTTTTTTCTTCTAGGCCTACTAGTCGCCTCAAGGAGGTTTCCAACTAGTAGGTCTCCCTAGGTGCCTCAAAGGAGGTTTTCACCTATGATCTTTTCTTTTTTCCTCTTTTTTCTTTTCCCAACCCATTGACCACCTCATGGAGGTTTTCAACCAATGAGCCAATTTGAGGTGCCTCAAAGGAGGTCTTCGCCTGAGATTTTTTTCTTATTTTATTTTTCATTTTTTTTCTACCCTGTCCTACTTGAAAAACAAAATTACTTTCAAGTATAAGAATACTTCCAATGGAGCCATGTGCACATCAAGATGATAGATAAACTGATGTGTAGGCTTGAAATGTATGCTTTGACATGTACCTTAATTTGAGTGATCAAATGATTTGAATTTGATGATATCAAACATGATTGAAGAAGAGAGTATTGCTGCAACTTAGTGACTATCTGGAACCATATTTCAATATTGTTGTGATTCCCCTAGTCCACTTGCTGATTTGGATCATCTTGGATGTCTTCTTCTTCCATGACCTTCAACTTTTCCTTTTTTTGTTGATTGTTATCTTGAATACCAAAGGATTTGATGGTAACCATGAGGGAGATTTCTCAATCTCTAATTCTGATGTCTGCTCTTCATTAAGTGCATCCTATGATTCTGTGGTCTTTTCATTTGAATATTCTTCTTCTGGATGTGGTCCTTCAATGATATCAATGTAATATCTTTTTCGCAATACTCTCCCTGAGCTATGGTGAATATCATTGATCTCAAGAGGAAATGTTTGGAAGTGTTGTACCTCAACATTGTAAGTGGGTTGAGTTACTTCATTGTGTGGGTTTGGAAATGGTGGTACAGGTAGTTATGTGGGAGTGTATATTTCAGATGGATGTGGTTGGGGTTGTGGTTGTGGTGGAGGTGAATGGTATGGATAACATGGATTTGTGTATGGAGGATATTGAGGAAAAAATTGAGGATATTGTGGATAGATCCCATAAGTTCCTTTCCGACCTTGTTGCCAAAATTGGTTTTGGGGTTGAGATGGTTAATGTTGCCAAGGAAAGGTGCGTTCCAATTACTTTTAGATGGATTCACATAAGATTGAAATTGTTAATTAGGCTCTTGCATTATATTAGGTTGAATAGGCTGCCATGTTCCTCTTGGAGCTACATAACATAGTTGCATTAGCAATTGACTTGCTCCATTGTCCTCTTGGTAAAATTCCTTCAACCTTGGTAATGAGGGGAAATATTTAACATCATGTGATTCTTCATGGATGACACAAATATTAGCATCTTATTTTTTATCATTTTGAATTCTTAACATTTCTACTTGTTTGGTTAGATTTTTAAGAATTTATGTTTTAAAGTCATCAAACAAATTTGCAAGTTTAGCTTGACTTACCGATCTTGATGCTGATTTACTTTCTCTTGCCCTTCCTCTTGATATGTGCTTGCATGTTTCACAAATTTCTTCAAATGATAATTGGTATACATCACCTCTACTCATGAGATCAAGGAGATCAATCCATTCATCCCTAATTGTTCTAAGTAAGAGGGTTTTTAGTGTGTTGGATCCTAAATGATGTAATTTTTCCCTCTTAACATTATACATGAACCTCTCTATTATATCCTCAAGGCTCTCATCTTCTTTTTGATTCATTCTAAATATTTCTCCTAAATGATGTAGTTTTTCCTTCTTAACATTATACATGAACCTCTCTATTATATCCTCAAGGCTTTCATCTTCTTTTTGATTCATTCTAAATATTTCTTCTTTAAGATCATGATATTTATATTTTTCTAGAAATATTTTTTGCATATCATTCTATGATCTTATTGAATTAGTCCCTAAACTCATGAACCATTTAAGAGCTCTATCCTTCAATGTTGTTGGAAACAATCTCAAATTTTTAATTTTTAATAAGTAACCATAAGCTCTACAAACAATTTAAAATTCAAAGAGAAAAGTTTCCGGATCCTCTAACCTTAGACCATGAAATTTTGGAAGAAAAGATGGAGGGATTTTCTCTATGTGCACACTACCATCAGTATCTTGAATGGGAAATCCAAGCCTCATTGTCATCATCTCCATCCATTTCTTCTACATTCTTTGCCATCTTCTTCTTCTACCTGCAAAAGTTAATGATGATGTGGCTGTTACTGCACCACATGATCAAATGGTGCGGGGGTAGGTTAGTGTTGGAGATTTATTTTTTATTTTTATGATTGAATGAAAAAAATAATGCAATGCACTTTTTCTATTTTTGAAATGAATATTCCTAATGCAATTTTTTTTTTTTTTGCAAAAAGTAAAAAGAAACGAATCAACTAGGGAAGAAAACAATGCACACTTTGACACCTCCCCAACAACGATGCCAAAAAGTGAGAAGCCTCGGTATTGCAGCAAGAATGCTGCAACTCCCAAGGCTACCAACTTTTAATTATCAACTCGGGGTTCGTACAAACTTAAGAGGTATCGACACTATATGTGCAACATACACTGTGTCCTTCCTTTACTGTCATGATGTAATGGAGTGCATGTACTGAAATCAAACCCTAAACTAATTGCAGAAAATGAAATGAAATGGAAACCCTGACCTATTGCAAGAAATAAAGAACAAGGAAAGAAACATATTCTAATTGCATAAAGATCATGAACTAAATGTAAAAGAAACCTAACTTAATCCTATTTATCACATGTGATGATTTAAACTAACTGAGCATGGAATCTGATCTGGAGAGTGCTAACTACTGTATGCATGAATAAATATAAAATAACTTTTTCCTTTTTATCTTTTGCTTGAAAAATGCAAATGTTAATCTTGCTTGGTTCTTTGGTAGGGGAGACAGGTGTGGAGGAAAAGGAGTACAATGGTTCAAATGGATTGGAGGGTAAGTAGGGGCCTAATCCTAGCTTCTAGTGATGATTTTTCTCAATTCGGGTTCAAAACAGGCCACTACAAGTTTTCCTACAGGATGTCTCTAGGAAGTACTAATTCCTACAGAATGTCTCCAGGATCCCTTGTTTTATTACAAAACGCAAGCCAAAATCTTATGAAGTGGTCTAGAAGGTGGAATGGAGCTTTGGAAAGGTGGATAATGGAAGAATAAATCATGGAGGTGGTGGACACTACCCAGAACTCAAGCAAGGGCTTCAAGATGGGTAGATTTGCTCAATGGAAATGGCATTTTTTGTTTATAAAACAAGAATTCAGATTGAGACTTTAGTGGATTTTGGCAACATGGGTGGATGAGGCAAGATGAGGTCTCCCTGTAATGTAGAATCTCCTGCAACAACACACATTATTGTCTTCATCTATACATGGGAAAGATTTATTAATAACGAAAAATTACTAGTCTAAAAATCAGAAATTTGAAAACTAGTGAGCTAGTAAATCGATCAAATGACTAACCTAATCAAGTGAAAATGCAATGGGGTAAATTTTGTTATTAAATAGACCGTTTTTGTGATATAATGCAAGTGGAACCAACTCAATTGAAGCTCGTTATCATGCTCTAAAAAATAACAGCCATTTATTGTTATTTTCTAAAAAGGAGTTTTAGAAATCTAGATTTGGGAATAAGAAGACTAATCCAAGTAGCTCAATGATTACTATGACCTTCCAAAGCCTTTCCAAGGATGAAATTATTCTTGTGATCCTAAAAAATAAATTACATCGACCATTTAACCCAATACTACAACAAGAAATCATTACTACTAAATGCAGAAATGGAAAGAAATAAGAACAAGAGATGCATGTGAATAAGAAGTGAAAAGAAGAAAAGAAAATGATACAAAAGGGCTTTGAGGCTCTTGGGATGGCCAAGCCCAAGGGAAATTAGATACCTATGGAGGAGAACAAGATTTAGAAGCTGAACATGACACCAATCTTCATTATTTTCATCAATACAATTACATCCCTACAAGAAAATACAATGGAGCTGCAAAAATACGAGTTCTCCCCACAAGGAGACTAATAAAAATCTCCTCCTAGAGGAAATTTCAACTTGGTGCTTATACAAAATGATTAGGAATCATTCCCCATGAAAGGAGGAAGTTTTCTCCACCAAAATCCCTTGATTAGTGGATATAGTTCCCAATACTAGGAATTTGCATTAAATGGTAGGGAACACATTCCTAGATTTTCTCAATAATTGAAGTTCCACAATTTGTTCCATAATTCCATAATATATTGTTGATTTATTATTTAATATTTATTCTATTGTAGTAGGGAGAAATTCCCTAAATTATCTCCTCCTCCAAATCTTCATAATCTACCCAATATTCTCATAATATTCCACAAAAATAAATAATATCAGGCACAAATATGCGATTGTTCATAAACCTTCCTAATGAATATATTAAATTTTAAAATACATTATCTAATGCAAAAATAGAGGTTTAATGTGTTGAAGGAAGGATTTATGTTTAATTTAGAGGCATGAGCCTTAATTTATGTCTAATTTAGAGGCCCATTAGGGTGTTTACATAGTCGAAACAAGTCATGCACAAGAAGATAAACCTTCAATATCACTAGAACAAGGTCACAAGTGCAACATGGAAATCAACATGCCAGAGACAACAGTTGGTCAAACAAGTGAAAGGAAGCAAGACATGTAGAGGAAACACGTGAAATGACCTTTTTGTGTTTGTGCACATGCATGTTACTAAAGGAAGGATGATATGACAATGACTAGCAGTCTTGCAAACTCAACTAAGAGGTGTACTTAGAAAGGTGTTCTTTACTTACCATACTTACCCTCAAGATGATGATGTGTCCAATGAAGTTTGCATGCGGTCCTGATCATTTTCCATCACTTAGTCTCTTGGTCCTTCTCTTCAACTCCTTGGGAGTGATCTCATCATGTCACCTTTTCCTGTAGTCATTGAGAGGTAGACCAATGTTGTTTCAAAGGGCAGTGATTGCTGCCGGGATGAGGCCATGGGAAGCCTATCTGTGTATTTTTTGAATGCAAGACTGATAGGGCAGCTTGGACAACACTGCATAATTTTGAGGCAGATGACACTGTCGTGGGATGGGGGTCCTGGAAGGATACCTCTGCGTAATTTCTGAATGCAGGGTGGCCAGACTGCTTTACACATTTATGGAGAGTAGTATTGGCTGCGTGACTGCTCTGTGCATATCTGGAGGGTAGTACTAGCTGGGGTCTTTGTGCACTGTAGGGTTTCAGTGCACAAGGGAGAAAGATTGAGGGTTTCAGAAGAAAAGTGCAGAGTTTTGAAAGCTGGATGAGGCTAGGTTGTTCGAGAAATGGCTAAGTGTGATATCAGTGACACAGATGTAAACAATGATAGGACTCGACTGTGATCACGCATGGACACTTGACACAACATATACCATCCATAATGCATAAGAAATACTTTTCTTGATGCAACAACCTTCGTGACAAGAGTGCATGAAGTGAGTGTGAAACATATCTATGTAATGAAAACAACTCTTGCGCACAAGATTTCCTTTGAAGAGAAACAACATTCCCTTTGCATGAGAAACAACAACCCCTATGTCTAAACATGACACATGCTGCATAAAGATGAGAATAAGGACAACTCTTAAGATCAAGGAGGGGATCTTGAAATCATCAGCTTACCAACAAGTGACCAAGGATGATGAATATAGGATCCAAGGTAGGCTCCAAAATTTGCATGTGAGCCAAAATTTTGGAGGGTGGTTGTAGCCGCTACAACATTGGTGACACACTAGTAGAACTCTAGCTCTCTGTATGGACCTTGTTTCGTGAAAAGCGAGTCTAACCCTTCCATAAGTGTTATTCGATTCTTTGATCGTGATGGTTTCCATACTAGCTTGTGTGGAAGATGTAGTCCTTGCCATTCTCTTGATCAATCAACACACATTCCAAGCCAAGTCAACGTAGTTGTTTCGATTGGGGATGAGGGGTATATTGATGCACAAGGAATATAACTATCAGAGTTTAAGTTTCATCTATGGTGTTTCTCTGCTACCAGCAGGCCTGGACAGTACCTCGACAGAGTCCACAGGAATACAAGCATCGATCTACTGCTAGGGAGCCTGGTCAATACTCTAGCAGAGTTACTTGTATCACCTCTCTATGCAGGAAGTCTTTCTCTTCTTTCGCCTTATTAATTTTTCATTTTTTTTCAAAGAACTGTGTATAGGCACTTATTTATTTCAGAGGTGGAAGAGGGATCCTGACTTGTTCAGAGTAGAAGAGGTTATTCCCTCATACAAGTATGTTATTTATACGTTTGACATACTTGTTAAGGTTTTCCCCCTCACCTTACTATACGTGATTGAGCTGACAAGGGTTAACCCAAAAGAACCAATTAGAGTAGGCGGTACTAGTTAACAATGCAAGCATTGTGTTTTCACCAAGACTCGCTCTGAACATAACGTATTTTCCATCAAGGAATCATCAACTGAAGATAACAAGTTCTTCATAAAGAGGGAGGACAACAGATAGCCATACGTTGATAGTTGTACAAGTCCTCTTAGATTTGCTCGACTTGTCCCAAAAGCCAAACACGGTTTAATTAGAGGCTAACCTATGGGTACAAGCAAACAAAAAAAGAAAAAATAAAAAAGCATAAGTAAAGCGAAAGCAAAATTGAGTAAGCAAAGAAAGCAAGCAAAAAAAAAAAAACCAAGTAAGCAAGCAAAGAAAACATGCAGAACAGAAGCAAAGCAAAGCAAGAAAGTGAACACTACTCCTACTCCTATGCTAAACGGTGCATAGGCCTACTCACATGAAGTGATATTTCTAATGCAGCCACTGGTGCATTGGCTGGCCCATGTTGGTGAAGGCATGATAAATAAGAAAGATATGCATGTGAACCAGTGAACAAGAAAGATTTAACAATGAAGACCAACACACTTCGATTTTAAATGCGTCCATAGAAAAGAAAAGAGTGAAAGTGCAAGACAATCATTCTGCGAACTTAACATGGTGTTGTGACACACTGCATGTAGATGATAATCATGTGTACTCTTTTGACTGTGACAAACAAGAAAACATGAGAAAGAGAGACAAATTACACTTTGCAAGTGTGCTTGTTGTGTATGATTCCTCCATTGCAAAAGCGATGGGACCATGTGATTCCGGTGGAAGAAGTGAAATTTATGTGTTGGATTGATCTTCAGTGCATACATATGAGTGATGAGGAGCCTTGTGTGTTTCAAAAAATTTCCGATTGGAAGTGGAACTATCCTCAAGACAATGAGGCCTGACATAACCATCAGATCAGGCTGAAGTGCCTCGACAACCTGCGAGGTTTCCACTTTGTCAATAGATAGATCATACAATACCAGTGGCTTAGAAATATTAAAATTGAGTGAATCAACATCATGATAAAATGAAGAAGCGCAGAGATCACGACAACCACAATCAGAAAGTTTGGGATGTTCATCGACATCCTCATGATTTGATGAATCATGTAGTGGGGTAGATGAGAAACAAGGATGTTCACCCTCTGTGTTTTTAGAAATGACAGATGACAGATGGGATATGATTTTTAGAAGAATATGTGTCCTCTCTGTGATATAATGAAAGACTAGCATCCAATGTGTTTTGTGAATGATTGAAAGTAGAAACATCCGGAGATGAGTTTTCACAGGGAAAATCAAAAGTGGCAGAATCACAAGAGATGTCAAGATAGAGTGGTTGAGGTGCGGATGGAAGGGAATCATCCTTCAACGTGGTTTCTTCTTCAGATTCCTGCACACACTGATCATGAATGATAGCGCAGGTTGGTTGCACAACACCAACTCCGTCGACAACTTGATCCCCGTTCACAACAAGTGTGGAGTTCAGAATAGAAGAACAAAAGACAGTACAATCTGGAGGATCGAGAGAACGCAGGGATGAAGGTTGAGGTAACAAGTCCACATGAAAACTAGCAGGCTTGCAAGCCAAATTTGCATAGATATCGAGAAAAAGTGGGGTGGGAGGATGTGATAGTTAAACGGATGTGCATGCACCTGCTCCCACCTTGCACTGTAGAGCTAGAGATATTTGATGAGAAGAGGACTAAAAATCACTTATGACAACGACCTCGTCCATCTTAGATTTGGCAGCTCTAACACTGAGGTATGCTGGGAGGGGTTCAAATGATTCCAAGAATTGCTGATTTTCAATGATGTAAAGAAGATAGTTAAATCTTCCATCAAGGAATTCCAAATCAATTTCATCTTTAGGAAATCGGTATGCAAGATTACAAAAGCATGTTTGAAATTTCTTAACGGATTCATCAGGTGCTTTCTATAATTTCAGAATTTCTTTATTGTGTGCTTTACGGTCAAAATGATTGAAAGCATAGTCTATATCTGCGATTAGATCATGGAAAGAGTGAATAGATTTTTTGGGCAGCATGGCACACCAATGAAGTGGGTGCCCATGAAGCGTGTATGCGAGCATTGCACATGTCATATAATCTTCATAGATTTCATGCCTTTCACAAGAGTGTAAAATGCCAACTCCATGTCTAGGCAAGGTTTCTTGGCCTCCACCATCGTATGTTTTACGTGAAAGGTTATTCCAAAGCTCCTCCGAGATTTCAAAGTCATTTCCATAAGACATACACTCTGGAAGAGAAATTTTCTGGTTAGTCATGATAAGTATGTGAATATTCAAAACATATTGTGAGGAATCAGTTTGTCATTTGGCCCTCCTTTTAGCACTAGGAATATTGACGGTGCTGGACCTACCAACATTTAGGGGATCTCCCCAGTATGAAGTCCCACCTAGACCTCACACCATTTGGTGTAGGAGTCCCATATGGTACAATGACCCGGTTGCACATAAGAGTGGTATACTTAGTATTCAAACAACTAGTTTCATGTGCTTGGTCAGTGCTTAGTGTAACTTGCGTCTAATTTCTTTCACTACAGAGGGAGAGGGTGAGAGTGAGTTGCAAGTCGAAAGGGCATAGTCCCAACTCTGTTAGAGACACACAACACAGCAGGACATGCGTAAATTTTGGCAAAGTAGTCCAAATGGATGCGGCAGTCATAAACATAAAATGAACAAATAGCACATACAACACCCAGTGGAATAGTCCACACAAGTGCGAAGGTTGTTATAACAAGTTTAAAAGAATGAACCTGTCGAGTGTCCGACGAAATAGTCCACACAGATGAGACAATGCTAACAATTGATACAACATGTTTCCAACAACATATGCACTAAAAAAACTGAAAGAGTCAAACTATATTAGTACAGGTTAAAGCAACATGCATTACATGCGTCGAAAGAATAATCTTACAAATGAATAGAATACATGTGTGAAAATGTGTTGGCATGTTAACAAGATTCTAAATTAAGCGAAAGTTCCAAGACACATCCATACACCATACATCACTAACCTTGATAGCGAGGCGTTGGAGCCACTGCTTGCTCGTCAAAGAAAAGGAATACAAACTCTCAAGGCTATGTGGGAGGAACCAAGGTGAAAAGTCTTTTGCATGTACAAATGAGGGGTATATATAGCTAAGGGTGAAACTGACCCTTGTGATTTTTTGACTTCCCTCATGACTATTCGACTTACATGAATCTTCGACTTACATGACTCTTTGACTTCATCCATGGGTCTCTTGGACTTCCACATTACATTACATTGATTACACAGTTATGACCCAAAGTAGTGATGTGGCTGAGGCGACTCATGACACAACTTGACATGACACTGCTGGTATGCACATGGTGGATGTGCTGTTCGTGTTGAGCTGCTGAGTGATGAGTGTTCCTGTGGTGTATGATAGCTTCACCTCTACATGGAAAAGTGTGCAAAGTATTTAATGCTCTTGGTATTTTCTTGATGGTTCATGCATGGGCACGTGTCTCCTTTGCTTGCTACTTGGTATGCTTCGTGTGTTCGTCCAACTGCAAGCAAGTCTTCTAGCATGCGCTCCTTTTTCATCTCGTTCGTTGTCATGCCATATCTCATCCATGTACTTGTTTTTGCAAATCACTCATGATGAGATGGAATTAAATCCAGAAATCCCCTTGTCTACCGTGATGCATTATCTTTTGTTTCCATGTGCAGGTGATCAGGAGAGAGGACAAGGCTCTGAAATAGTGTAGAGCACATGTCAAGTTGGGATCCGAGGCTCTGGGACACTATTGGGAAAAACTGCACAGAGGTCACTGAGAGGCTGGGTTGAGCAGTCCAGGACAGTAGTGAGATCTATAGGATATGGCTCAACTGGGAGTCAGAACTACACAATTTTTCTATGGAAGGCAGCGTGGGCATTAGGAGGTGCTGGCAGTGAAAACTGCACAGATTTTTAGGGGAGGCCGGGAGCAGGCTGCAGGAGCTTGCTGGCCAGATCTGTGTAGAACTGGGAGGTAGTCATGTAGGACATGTCTGCATAGTTTTCGAGCTGAGTGGGGTGTTGGGCATCTGGTGGAATGTCCAAGAAAACTGTGCAATTTTTAGGAGTTGCAGGCTGAACAGTAGTGGGACTGACTGATAAAATTGTGCAATTTTCAGAGACAGTCCAGTGCTAGGCAATAGGTTCCTATCCCTCTTATCTGTACAATTTCTCTAGTCAGTGTAGGCAGGAAGGCTAACAACTTATGCACAATTTTTGGGAGGAGTGAAGCCCGACGTCACTGCCCAGCCAAATTCTACGGTTGACGAGCGGGAGGCTTGATGGATAGGCTTCCTGGAAGCGCAGACTGAGATAGTTTCTTGGGAAACTTTTGTGGGTGACAATCAATTGGGTTGATTCCCCAATTGCAAGGTGTAGACTTCTTGGAGGGGAGTCTCAAGATATACGCAGTTCTAGGCAACAGTGCTTGGTCACTGGGGGTTGAGACTGCACAGTGTGTCTCACTGGGGTCCGACTGATGGAGGGTGGTCCTGTCAACATATTTTCAACAAAATGGTTAAGTGTGTGAGCGAGTGAACTCATGTATACATTACCTTGAAAACACACACTCAACATGACTCGATGACAAGACACCTCAAACCAATAAGACAACATGTCTCAATGAAACTAATTGTGGGACTGTCTAGTGGTGAAGGTGACAAGTGTGAATCTTTAGATAGACCTTCAGACGACCGTGACAACACTTGCGTGACAATGCTTACAACATTGTGTGCGAGAGTGATGGGTGTTTACATAGTCGAAAAAACTCATGCACACGAAGACAAACCTTCGATATCACTAGACCAAGGTCGCAAGTGCGACATGGCGATCAACATGCCAGAGACAACAGTTGGTCAAACAAGTGAAAGGAAGCAAGACATGTAGAGGAAACACATGAAATTACCTTTTTTTGTTTGCACGCATGCACGTTATTAAAGTTAAGATGATATGATAATGACCAACAGTCTTGCAAACTCAACTAAGAGTTGTACTTTGAAAGATGTTCTTTACTTACCATACTTAGCCTTGAGATGATCATGCATCGAATGGAGTTTGCATACAGTCCTGATCTTTTGCCATCACTTAGTCTCTTGGTCCTTCTCCTCAACTCCTTGGGAGTGATCTCAGCATGTCATCTTTTCTTGTAGTCATTGAGAGGTAGATCAACACTGTTTCAACAGGCAATGATTACTGCCAGGATGAGGCCATGGGGGGCCCATCTGTGCAGTTTCTAAATGCAAGACAGATAGGGAAGATTGGACAACACTGTGAAATTCTGAGGCACATGATACTACTGTGGGATGGGGGTCCTGGAAGGACACCTCTACGCAATTTCTGAATTCAGTGCAGCCAAGTGCTCTGTGGATTTCTAGAGAGCATTGCTAGTTGCCTAAATTCTCTGCACATTTATGGAGAGCAGTGTTGGCTAGGGTCTCTGCAGATTGTGGGGTTTCAATAGGCAAGGGAGAAATATTAAGGGTTGTAGAAGCAAAATGCATAGTTTCAGAAGTTGGATGAGGCTAGGTTGTTTAGGAAATGGCTAAGTGTGAGATTAGTGACACATATGTAAATAGTGATATGACTCGACTGTGATTGCACACAGACACTTAGTGATACAACATAGACCATCTAGAATTCATAAGGCATAATTTTCTTAATGCAACAACCTTAGTTACAAGAGTGCATGAAGTGAGTGTGAAACATATCTATGTAATGAAAACTTAAAGTGAAAAAATATTCCCTTTACATGAGAAACAACAACCCCTATGCCCAAAGATGACACATGCTGCATAAAGATGAGAACACGGAAAACTCTTAAGATGAAGGAGGGGAGCTTGAAATCATCATCTTACCAACAAGTGACCAAGGATGATTGATTGCAGGATCCAAGATAGGCTCTGAAATTTGCATGCTAGCCAAAATTTTGGAGGGTGGTTGTAGTCGCTACAACGGATCCTTTATCATCATTGCAACATATAATTAAGTTTTTTAATGTTTTAAATATAGGCACCCAGATACTTCCAAATCCACGATGGCTAGAATAACCAAACATGGGCAACATAATCTTTGCCTAGATGGTTACTCAAATCTAGCCCAAAAATTGTAAGCATATAAAAAAATAATTTGCATCCAAATTACAAATTGTTAACAATTTTAATTTAATATCGCAGAAGAAGAAAAATTCAAGTTCTAATGCAAAATTGTAGGGGTCACAATTCAAAGAGGCTCCCATGGAGGAATACCTAAATCTTGCTTTCAAGTATGGTTATAAAGCCATGGTTGAACAAAGGACAAGCTTGGCATCTTCAATGTCTTCCACCACCCAACCTAACACTCAAGCATATAAAACAACGAATAGAATTTATAAATAATTACTTATATAATCTATTGGTTGTTATTTTTGGCCATAAAGTAATGTTCTTAATTGTAAAAAGCAGGCAAGCAATGTAGATACAAAAAATGAGTCTACTGACATTGGAGTGCCTGATCTTGAGACTAATGTTCATCTTGGTATTGGAGGTATTTCATGTGTTATAAAAAAATTGTAGTATGGAATACAATTAAAAATATTTAAATACAAATTGTGTATTAATTATAACCTTTCTTGTTTCTACATCAGATCATGTACAATATGTGGAGAGAAAAGAGGAGGAACATATGGAGACATTAGAAAGTATTCTACTTCTTTCCACTATCGAAACAGGTAAAGAATACTATACGACTCTTTTTATTAAATTTTTTTTTTTTTAATAATAATAACTATAAATATGAATTTAACAATTCTTTCTTATTGCATTTGATGCTCGGCCCCACTTATAGAAACATAGTAATAGGAATAGATCAACAATGAGACATATTACACTAGAGACCACAACAACTGAAGGGGATCAAGATCAAGACATCCTGGCTAATTATATATTAAAAAAGAGAAAGAAACCTGATAAAAAATGATTGAAATTGGTCATTTAGAGTTCTCTTTTTTGAGTACAACATTTTTGGCTCAGAGGTTGAATGTCTCATGGAATTTTCACATGTAACTTTAAACTATCTTAATAAAAAGTTGAGATTTTTTAGTTGCAAAAAAATTAGAATGATTTTGTTTCATATTATGTAAACATATTTTTTGTGATACAAGTATACCGTATATTTGATAAATTCGTGGTATAAGTCAGTTAACTCCATTACGAACACCAGGAGACTATAATCAGATTCCCATATTAAAATAAGAATTTAAACAATATATTCCCATGATAAGTCAACCATTTACTAGTTTGTATACCTATCTACTAATTTGTATACCTATCCCACTCCGCCATACACTACAACACTCCTAATTTGGGTGCTAGCTACTCTTGCTTCAATGCATAATCGCAAAATTTGTGATTACGATGACAATTTAAGTACATATGTGTGTAATGTCCATGATGGGATGCATGAATTGTCATCCCAAAATTTCATGTCAATGGCTAAAACCTTAAATTGGCTACCATTGGTCTATCTCATCATCTCAAAATGACCCGACCTATGAAAATTTACAATTTCTATCATCATCGCTTCACTCTATCTCATTATTAACCCTTTCTATAGATTATATGCATGAATTTATGGAAGGCCATGCCCTATTCCTATCCTATGATTGATTGTGACAACAAGTGAATAAATGACAATTGACGAATCTTTTTTGACAAGATACCCTACTTATAAGTTGTACTTTTTTCACCTATTCTCACAATCAATCATAGGCTAGGTAGAGTGGATGGTCTACCAAAAATTCATGCATGTAATCTATAGAAGGAGCCATATATGAGACAATGTGAAGTGATGATGATAAACATGGTAAATGTTCATATGTCGAGTCATTTTGAGATGGTGATGACAGACCCGTGCTAGCCCATTCAAGGTTATAATCATTGATGGGCAATGTGTGGAGGAAAATTCATACATCTCATCATGGACATTACACTTAATGTGCCATAATTTGTATCCTCATAATGTGCCATCAATTCTTCCATAAAAATGGCCCAAGTGATAAATTGTTTACGAGATAAAAGCCATTGATACCATACAAACTGATTTGGTTCCAAATATAAAGTTGCCATACGTACATTTTATGGGTTTTTCACATTATTGAGATCGAAAAATTGCTCCATCTGTAATATCCATGTTGCGGGATCCTTGCCATCAAACTTCCTCATATCAATTTTTGGAATATGATGGGTCTTCGATCCCACATTAGAGTCTATG
>APFE030428650.1:126244-152557 GCA_000404065.3 Pinus taeda
ATATATAGGAGTCTAAGGAGTCACAATATAAACCAGCCGACCTAACAATAATAATATAAAGCCACAAAAATAACAATAGAGGGATTCTATGGGGCACAGTAATAACAATATGAGGGCAATAGGAGCACAACAATATTAATAAAGGGTACAACTACCATAGTAATGGGGTAATCACTAGTATTATAGGGACCCAACACATGTGTACCTAAATTGTCATCATAATCACAAACAATTGTGAATTGACAACTAATATATTTTAGAATTTTGTTAGACTAATATAGATTAGAAAATGCAACCAATATATATATTAGTTACTATAAATATAGTAGAAAATATAACAACCATTCCAATAGTGTAGACTAGGCCATCAAAAATAAAGAAAAAGAAAAGGAAATGATTGTAATAGTTATATTATTAGAAACATCACGTACCATATTATGAAAATATATTTTTGATGATAAAGTTTTTTGAGATAAAGTATTTTGTGTCTATAATGAATGAATGAATGATTCTTATATGTTAATGAATAATTGCTATATGTCTCTTTATGTACATGACATTGTTTCATATTATGTAAACATACTTTTGATGTTAATTTTTTTTGAGATGAAGTATTTTGTGTCTATGGTTGATAAGTGAATGAATGAATGTTATATGTTAATGAATAATTGCTATATGTCTCTTTATGTACATGAAATTGTTTCATATTATGAAAACATATTTTTTATGACAAAATTTATTGAGCTGAAATATTTTGTGGATTTACGAATGAATGAATGAATGTTTTCTACTTGTTTTTTTTTATGTATCTTAATGTGTTGCTTTCAACTATTTCCCATGTAGTAGATAGATTGGGTACTAGGGAATTGAGACTGATGTGAGGAGGGGGGGGGGGGGGGGGGTGGGGTGGGGGGGAGGAGCCGCGCAAGAGGGTTTCCACCTTCACACGGTTGGCCTGTTCAATAGAGAAAAAATTAGGATTTGGATAATCTTGGAGCAAAACACCCTCAATCCAACATAGAAACAACAAAGTAAATGTTGATTTCACTGTTGCTTCGTTGAATCGAGGGAAATTTACTCCAAGATTAAACTACTCCAACAATTTATTCTCGAGACTAAGAGGAGCTCATTTAGATATTCATGCACAAAACTCTTTTTAGTTATTATTTATTCATGAAATTAAATTTAATATTTGGTCAAATTTAATTTAAGTTTACCTCGTTGGTCTCATGAATATGTGTAGGACAACTAGTCCCAATTCATATGTTGAAGTGGAACAACAATCTGAAGCAAATAACTCAAAATGGTAATGGTTTAGGTGAGACAACAAAGTTTGTTTGATATTTGTGTTGTATGTCTTGGTTGAACGAGAGTTACATAAAGTTTTATTCGAAATAACAAAGTTTTCCATGAAAAAATGCATTTATAATTTGTGTTTCTTTGACAATTGTGTTTGTATTTGAGTGAAATACCATAAAATGTAATTTTTCATGCAAGGAAGTAGGAGAAAATATTACTTTAATAATTGGGCATAAGGCACTGGTATAAATTTTCTTCTATTTTATTAATTATTTATCACGTCTTACTTCTCCTCCTTCCTTTTTTTTGTAGGTACTTTCATTCACATATCTGGATTTGAAAGATTAACTATGGTTGGAGTTATATACGTGGAAAAAAATCATCGAAGTATTGATCAACTTTATCCCACCAAGTGCTTAGATACTAGGTATGTGATTTAGTTTTGCATTACTTTTGATTTCAAACAATTTTTTGTTTCTACATTCCAAATCTTCCAAGACCACAGATGTTGAGAAAAACTAGGGTAAACATATTTAGGGTTTTTGTTATAATGTTTTCTCTTGTTATATTGACAATTATTGTGATATAATGTTAGTTCATAATCATCATTATTATTTTGTGTTCCTCATCAAGACAATTCCACTAAAGAAGATCACAATGCAAATAAGAACACCAGAAATAGGCTATAGGCCAGGGAAAAACCCAAAAAATTCTCTTCTTATAGAAATTCAAGGAAGAATTCCAAGAACTTTAATAAAGACAACTCACCAAGTGATAGGCCAACCACCCAAGCAAAAATGCTTCTCTCTATAACTCGGTCTCCTTCTCTTCCCTAGCTCGAAATATGAATAGAGATATCTTTTTTCCCATACGTGAAAGCTTTCCAAATAAATAATTGATGCACAAGACAAACAAATAAACCTTCTTGATTTCCTCGCTATCCTTCACCTATTTCTCACTCTTAATTTTCCTCAAACTTTTTGAAGAGGCCGAATTACTTGTGTGACTTATATAAGGTCCAATACCTTTCCTTTGTTGAGAAATCTAGGGCATTATGTGGGTTAGATTCTTCAATTTGATTTCTCTTGTCTTCACATTTGCTTTTGAAATTATATGTTGATTATGTTAGTTGTCCTTTCATCAAACAAATGGAAACATGAAGATCACAAATAAAAGAACACAATATGTAGGTGCATAGCTAGGAAAAACCCCTATGAAGGAGAAAACCCAGTCAACTCTTTCTCTAGTAGATTAAATCAGGTTGAGACACACTTGAACCTCTGAATAAAGAAATAATCTTACTCCAACCACCAGGCTAGTTTCTCCTGCAATTGTCTCTGCCATAATGGTTCTTGGGTCCTTTTGTTTCAACTTCAAAATTTCGACCCTCCTTCTGCAATAGTCTCAACCCTCCTACTTCAAAAATATCATCCTTCCTGCTTCAGAAATATCAACCTTCATTTTGCGATAGTTTCAACCCTTTCCGTAAACATCTCTGCAACAAGGAACTTTGACGTCCCTGTAATTGTTTCTACAATTAACATTTTTGGCATCCTCTCTATAATAGTCATCTAATATTCTTGAATTTCTCTCCATTTCTCAGTCCCGTAATAGTTACTCTAACTTCTTGAACTAATGCTTCAATTCTCTCCTTCAAATGGTGAAATAGTAAGCTTTTTATACTTATTGGTCACTTTGCATTTGAGCTAACATGAATAATTTGGCTTGAAGACAACTTGTAGGCTTGTAATGAAGGCTAACTTGATCATCTTCTATTTGGAGACGAACGTTAAAGGATAACTGGTAATCCTTTTGGGAGAAGGAACTAATTTGGTGTAGGAGATATTTAGACACGATTTGTTTTTTCCTTTCTTGACATTAAGGAGCCCAAGAAGGTTCTCTTACAAAAATGTCTTTGAATTTGACTCAACAAAAATATTAGAAGCCTACAATGGAGGCTTGACCTATTGACCATTCACCCAAGCATGAAACCCATGCTTTAATAAGTCAATAAAAATAATTTTATTTCTTTCTTATAACTCATACAATTATGAAGACCGACACTAGTTACATTATTCAACACTCCCACTTAACTAGGGAGGTATTCATAGTTTTTACATATAGATAGAAGGATGAACTAAAAATGAAATGATCCACAAATATAAAGAGTCATACAACCCCACAAATATTTCAAATTATATACTTGAACAGGGTATCTAACTAGGTGGGACTAAGGTGTCTTACAACCTTCAGCTACTATATGTACCACCATGCATCCACTCTAACTCCAAGTTGAGGATCTAGGTGCACATCCAAGGTCAGAGCTCTATGACCAATGCCACCCTCCCGACTTCGGGATCTAGACATCAACACATGGTCCAACTAGATGCCCTCCCAGGCATTAGCCACTCAACCCTAGATGCTTACATCTCTTCCTATAAACAACATATATATCCATTAGTCAAGAATGCTTCAAAAAATTCATATTTTTTCATGGAGTGATCCTTTGTAAACACATATACGTTAACACAAACCTTAGGGGTCTTCAATTATCCTAATGTTGCTCATACATCTTGTTGCATTTTTCAAAAAAGCATTCAAATCTTCTTCAAATTTATTATCAATATCTTATGAACTCATGGAGGGTATCCAAGCTCCCCCTTAACTCAACAATAAACTTTATCAGGTTCCTATTTTCATCATGCTCATCATTAATTCATTTTCAAGATAAATGAACATCTTCAACATTTTGAAGATTGTGTACCTACAAATCTAGTAACCAAATACAAATATATAGGAGTATGAGATCAATACAGGGTTACCATATCAACATGAAGAGAGTATTAATCATAAGTAGTTAAATTTTCATAGCTTAAACTTGAATAATATTTCATATCCAACTCAAGATCTTCTGCTAGCATTTTGACATAATCCCTAGATTCCAAAGTCAAATCATAGGTATTAACAACTTGTTGACAATGCTGTACATCCCAACATCAAGTCAGTATTCCAGATATGTGGTCTTGGGATAGGAGAACCATCCAAAATACGACCTAGTTACCATTTTATTAAAGGTTTTCCTTGGCTCTAACTATCAGCAAGAGAGAGGAATGCATATGTGCCTTTGAAAAGAAAGTGAGTGTGCATGGTGAGTGTTCGATTGTAGGTGTGTTGAGGTTATTCTACTGTGGAGGGGAAAAGAAGGTGAGCCTCTAAGAGAGAGGTAGTTGTACCACTCTAGTAGAAACACATACAAACAAGAGAGGTTCGTCTAACATCCAGTAGAATAGTCTACAAAGATGCGATGGTTGTTTCAACCATTACAACACATTCTCAATATGATAAGCACTAAAATAACCAAAATAGTTCAAATACATTAGTACAGGTCAAAAACAAACATGAATCATAAGCATTCACAAAACAGTCTTACAAATATTCATAATCCATGCATGAAGAACATGTTGGCCATCAAGCTTCATATATTAAGTAAAATTCCCAAGACACATGTATACAACGAACACCACTAGCTCCAATAGGGGAGTGTTGGAGCCACTACTTGCTCCCTAGAAGAACTAGATTATCTCTTTTATGCCTTGTGGGAGGAGCCAAGGTGAAAATTCCTTTACTTGTACAATGAGGGTGTATGTATAACTAGTGAGGTGATCTTTCACCTCCATTGTGACTCTTTGACTACCCTAATGAATGTTTGAATTCCCTATGACTTTTTGACTTTTACATGACTCTAATATTTTGTACATGTCCTTTGGACTTCCACTTTACAATACATTTCCGAATACAAATTTACATAATCCACAAAATGATGTGGCATATGATGAACCATGACATGACATGACACTGATGACATGGACTGCATAATGACATGGAAATTTCAAGTCATTCTTGTTGTTTCCTGCTATGTGTCTTCTTGAGAATGATCTTCTATCCACCTCCGAATGACTTAGAGTTGAGGAGTCTTCAATGTTATTAGGTCTTGAGATGCGGTCAAAAAATGGTCTCCCTTTGCATTCTCCTTATTGATCCACTTGCTTATTCAGCTACAAAGGTGTCTCCTAGCATTTTCTCCTTCTCCATCTCCTTCTTCATCATCCTATCATAGCATGATAGAGTTCTTGCATTTTCAATTCACTCATGACAAGACGACATTAGTTTTATAAAACCCTATTCTAAGATGTTGGACGATGATCCACTGAATGAGCTGGAAATGGGTGGTATGTTGATAGTGAGGCTCAGTGACATCGAAATTTCATGTAATCTGCAATTCAGGCTGGATTGGGCATGATGATTTCATAGTTGGGGAGCTCAAGGAGCTAGGATGAGGGATTGATTACTGAAGTTTCCAACTACGCAATGCTGAAAGGACAGGGAGGCTAGGTGACTGCACAATTTCATAGTTCAAGAGATAAAGGATTGGGCTTGAGGATTGAGACTACACAATGCACATTTCAGGCTTGGTTGGAGAGATCGATTGCATTTGGAGCTCAGGGGCTCATATTGAGCAATGAGACTATGAATTGCATAATCCTAGGATAAAGGAACTCCACATTCCGCAGTTCCAATAGGCAGGGTTGATTCTTGAGGGCTGAGACTACACAAGGCATAGTTCAGGAGGGTTGGATGAGGCTAAGTGTCTTGGTCAGGAAGTTTTCCGAATTTGACTAAGTATGGGAATCATGAGGCTCATGTGATAGTGACAAGACTTGATTGTGATCACACACTTAGAACACTTGACGACACAACATAGATCATCTAGAAAACATAAAAAACATACTTCCCTTAGTGCGACAACTTTGCGACGACAAGTGCAACACCAAAGATATACGTTACGACAACTATGTCGACACTTGTGCGATAATGCTTAAAACTTTGGAAATGAGTGAGACACATGTTTACGTGGTAAGAAAAACTCATGCATTCAAAGATTACCCATTGAAACCACCAAAAATAGCTTTCATACGATGTGCGACACTTGACATGTGAAAAGATGGCACTTTGATTTTCTTGCAAATGGGACAAAGGAACTTTGAGAAAACTAATGTAACAAGTTTTAATGTTTGTGATGATAGTATACAAGATCAAAGTTAGGGTATGAAATTTCGGTGTTGGCCAAAATTTTTGAGGGTGTTGTAGCAACGACAACACTTGATGACACACTGGTATAATTCCAGTTTCTCTGTCTAGGTTGATTATTTTGTGTAGGGTCTATTTCCTTGGGGAGTATTGATTCATCACATATCACTTTGGTTTCCATGCTTACCCCATGAATAAACATAGTCCCCTCTATCCCTTATTGGTTGAACATAGACATAAGATCAACAATATCACAATGTTTCAATCAGGAAAGTGTAGTATAATTTGTGAGCTTTAGATTTTCAGAGTATAGTTTTTCATCTATGGTGTTGCTTTGATGCTAGCAGGCCTGAAAAGTACCCCCACAGAGTTGCTACATGAACACAAGCATTGCTCTGCTACTAGCCAGCCTCAACAATACCTCATCGAAGTTTCTTGCTTCACCTCTCTACGTAGGAAGAATTTTTCTTCTTTCACCTTTATTTAGATATCTATATAGGACTATGCATAGGCACTTATTAATTTTGTGGGAGGAAGAGGGATCCCAACTTATTGAGAGTAGGAGAGGTTGTTCCTTTAGAGAAGCATATGAATACATATGATTTATGTTTCCTCATTTAGTTTTTTCCTCTTTTCCTCTTCTACTTGATTGGATAAGTGTGAAAACATCGAAACATAAAGAACCGAGTATAGGTGTAAGGTTTCCATAATAGCATAGGTATCATGGTTCAAAATAAAACTTTCCTTATAGAAGGATCATATTTTCTATCAAAACATTATTAACCAAAAGACATAACCAAAATAAAGAAGGAGGACTGAAGGTTAGCGAAATTTTGCAGTGTCACAAGACTCTTTTCAACTTAGCCACACACAAAGAAGCCAGAAAAAACATTCGCACATGACATTTCTTTACATGAAGAAAACAAAATCCAAGACCCAACAAACAAATAAACAAGAAAAAAACTATGTACATAGGGTAGGGAACATCCATAGGCAATCATTAAAAATATTGTTTTAATTCTTGGCCATTAAAACGAAGAGATTCAATCTTCCCGTCTAAAGAATGCAAATGATATGTGTGTTTTCCAAGCTTTTCATGCACTATGAACGGTCTGATCCAAAGGGATTGGAACTTAGTATTCTTTCCTTTGTCTTTGTGGGCTTTGTCCCACATCAAGACGAGGTCACTCACATTGAATTCATTTTTTCCCGCAATATTCTTGTCAAGCCACCTCTTGATACGACTATGGTGAAGAAAAAATTTATCTTTAGCCTTTTGTCTCTCTTCCGACAGCTTGTGAAGGGTGTCTATCCTACTCTGAACCAATAAGCATGGCTTTCCCTGGGACTCTTGTGAAAGTTGAAGGGTAGGCAAATAGATGGTCTGGGGTAGGATGGATTCTTTTCCATACACCAGGATGTAGGGCGATGTATTAATAGAAGGTTTTGGTGTGACTCAGTTAACCCATAGGGAATTCACCAAAGTGGAGTGCCAGTTCCTCTGTTGAGAGAAAACAATCTTCTTAATGATGTGAATGAGGTTCTTATTGGTAGAATCAAGAAGACCATTTCCCTACAGATAGTAGTTAGTAGAATGTTTCAATACAATACCATTTTCCAATGCAAAGTAATATAATCTTAATGATCAAAAGTATGTTGCATTGTAAAAAACAAGTGAAGTCAGAAAGCCAAACCTGGAAATGATATTCTATTTGAGGAAGTTGATGACTTCTTGATCATTCACTTGCTTGAGTGGAAGGCTTCTATCCACCGTGTGAAGTAATATGTGGTAGTGAGAATATATGGGTGCTGCTTCAAAGAGTTCGGAAAAATATCACCGATTACATCTAGACCCCATTATTGAAATGGTTCTTCCACAATGATAGGATGCAAAGGGGTGGCTGATTTCTTTCCTTGGCCGACACAGTTCTGACAGACCGAGCACTTGCAGGCATATGCAGGAGCATATTTGAATAATGTGGGCCAATAAAAACCAGCCTACATAACTTTGTGCACTATAGTGTCACTTGCAAAGTGCCCTTCGACTGGTCCATCATGGAGATCACACAATAATTTCTCTAAATCAAGTGTGCTTCCAAGCATCTATGCAATACTATGTTATGGTGCTTTCTAAAAATCACCCCATGCACTAACTGGTAAGATAATTATTTCAACCTAAATTTCCTCTTTTGTCATGTATATAAGTGAGAGGGAAAAGTTTGATTCTTAAGATACTGGTGCACATCTACATACCAAGAGTCTGAGGTAGCAGCCGGGATAGCTCGCTCAACATTGTACATCTCAATTTCCTACTCCCACATGGACGAATCATCTTATGTTGCATTCACCACTTCTGCTGGTAACTAACATAGACCATGACCTTTAATAATATCAACTGATTTGAATTCTAGATCATACTCTTGTAAACCAGTCATCTAGTTCGCTCTTCTCTTACCAAGCTCTCGTTGGACAAACAACAATCTGAATGCTGGGTGTGAAACAAAGATAATACAATGATTTTTCAGGAGATAGGGCCGGGTGTGCTTCACTGCATTATACACTACATACACCTATTTATTAATGGCAAGATAATTAAGTTCAAGTCCTTGGAGGCTAGCACTCATAAAAGATATGGGCCTCTCATTTTTTTGATCATCTTTCTGTGTAGGCACAGTGGCAAGAGAAGTATTAGAAATAAAGGTGTAGAGAAGAAAATATTTGTTGAAATCTGGGCTATACAAGGTTGGTGCTTCTACGATAACTTGCTTAATAGGGGAAAATTGCATTCCCCCTTTTCCCACTTGTAAATGGCATCCTTCCTCACAATCTCCTACATAGGTTTCAAAATTTGAGCGTAATCATAGATGAACTTGCAAAAAAAGTTTATCTTCACAAGGAAGGACTACATGGCATTCCTATTCATTGGGAAGGGAATTTGGATAATAGTCCTGACCCTTTAAGGGTCTAATTTAATCCCACTTTTCTCTATGATATGACCCAGGAGGTTTCCCTCAGACACTTAAAAAATTCTCTTCTTGGGATAATGTATGTTCGACATCACTCAAATGTTTGCTTCAAGCGACATAGGTGGTCAGATCTCTTCTTTGAAAACACCATGAAATATTCAAGATATGAAACCACACTTTGATTGATCAGTCCACGAAATGAGATGTCCATCACACGTTGAAAGGTTGCACCAACATTAACTAGCCCAAAAGGGATTCTTTTGAATGCGAACATGCCCCACATCATTCAAAATGTAGTTTTAAGTTTGTCATGATCTGAGACCATTGCCTGGTTGTAGGCAATATATACTTCAAGTAAAGAAAAAATTTCTAACCTTGATACTATCTGTAATATATGCTCCATTGACGACACAAGGTAGTTTCCTTTGTTCGAGGCACGGTTGATATTTCAGAAATCTACACACAAGTGTATTTCCTTAGATTTCTTCCTTACTGGGACCAGATTTGAAACCCATGTTAAATGTCGCACCTTGTAAATGATTTGAGCATCCAAAAAATTCCTTAACTCCTTTTAAATTAGGGGCTTACGTGTCAGATGCACCTTCCGCAACTTCTGCTAAAAAGGCTTGGCCCCTTCCCTAATTGGGATAACATGTTGGATTATTCACGTGTTGTAAGTTTTGAGCTCATCATATGTCCACGTGAAAACATTTTAGTATTGCTTGAATAAGCGGATGAAGGCTTGTAGCTCTTATGGTGTGTAACAAGTACCGAGATTAACAAAATTTGGATATTTTTATGTTCCAAGATTGATTTTCTCATGCAACAATGCTGAATTGTAGTTTTGAAGTTGACTGGTACTCTAAAGTGATTCTACAAGTCTTCCAACTTCTCTAATGATACCACGCCATTCTACATGGAGTTCTCCTTGCTTTCTCAAGCGGAATCTTGCAACGCTTTATCATGCTTGTCCTCGTCAATGGCTGCATATTTGAATATATAAGCTTTTTCCATGAAATGTAGTATATGTTGGTCATCATTAAAAACACATAAATTAGTGATATTATCAAGGATAGATGGTTTATAAATAATTTCAATAGAAAAATTGTCCCTAAGTAGTGAAAATCTAGAAACAACATTTTCTAATGCATTCACATCTACATTACGTATTCTAGGAACATATACAATATTAAAATCTTGAAATTGAAAAATCAAATGCCATACCTCTTGTTGATAAATTTTCAAATTAGGTGACCCACAATGTATAGTATTTCATACCTGTCGTATGGCGATCTCATATTCACCTACTACTTTAAGAACTCTAACTTTGAGGTCAATGGCCTTCTGTAAGCCCAAGATGAGTGCCTCATATTTTGCCGTGTTGTTAGTGCACTCAAATTCCAAGCGATTAGATATTAGGTTTTTTCTTTGTCGCAGGTCTATTAAAACAAAACCAGCTCTAGAGCCTTCTTGTGTCTTCAAATTGTCAAAAAACAAAGTCCAAACATCATATGTACAAGAATTATGCCCTACACCACTACCATTACTATCTACTCTACACATGTCATTTCCACTAGTTGGACTCGGAAGGAGTTTCAACTCTGTGTCTAGTGGGATTGGGGAAGGCTGAGAAAGGTAGCACCCTATGTCAATCTTCAAGAATAAATTTCCAAATATAAGATTTACGAAAGAAACTGGTTCATTCTTTCCCTCGAAGGGTGTGACAATGTGCTTCATGTAAGGTTCCGAGTCTACCTAGATTTGGTTATTACTTCCCTTAGACGGAAGCCATAAATGTGATCAATCAATAGAAAAATACCCTTGTAATTTTTTGGACCAGTACCTACTCAGTAACACACCATATGCTTCTAAGATCTCCATAATTACTATTTTTATACACTGGTGAACTTGTTGATCAGATGATAGGAAAATAAGCACATTTATGAGATCACCAATAGCATGGAAAAGAGTCCTATCTAGTTGAATGATCTGTGATCTATCTTATCCTATTTCACATTGATTTTATTAGCTATGGATAATGACATTACATTTACAGACCCACCAAAATCAACTAAGCAATTGTGCACATTGTAATTAAAAATTTCAAATGTCAATAAAAACATAGGGAAAAGCATGTTGGATTATAATGTTAATGCATTAAGAAGAGACTCTAGGGGATCAAAATAATTACCAGACCCCTTCTGTGAAGAAGTGTTATCACTTGGGAAAACTGATCAAGAGCTCTGATGAGCAGTTCCCGATCACTTTCAATCCTTATAAGTTTGAAGATTGAATATTAGCATGAACTTTCTTCATGTCTTGAACTACATTATAATAAAGCATGATGAGAATTGTAAAAGTGTCTAGGGAATGACTTTATCTGATACTTCTGGAATGGTGGACTTGATTTTACCATTGGAAGAAGTATTTTTCTCTCTAACATGGTTTCAAGACTTTTTGTGAGTGTTTTGAGCTGAGTTGATAGGCGGTGTGATATTCCTTAACAAATGTTCATTCAATTTCTGCCTCGTCAACTCTAGTTTGGAAACTAGATCTTGGATTCTCAACTTATATCAACTATGATTTTGAGCAAGGTACTCACTTAGTGGTGGTTCTTCGAAAATTTTATTTTTAGCAACAAATACACAACTGAAATCATTCACTGCGTGCCCAACACTTGGAGTTTCTTCAGCCACAACAGTTTCTTCCTTTTGTTTCACTGGCTCAGTATGCTCATCGTAAAGTACAATATCAATGATATGCACAACCAGAGTGATCATGTTGGGATTCCATTGCGGGCATGTCTTTTTTGAATGATACTCTTGATTAAAAGAGTAATACTAGTCCATGCCCATGCTTTCGAGATTCATCACAATGTTCGAGCTTTGTGCAGACTTGACTAGTTGATTACTGTTGTTGCTAGAATTGTCAACCCTTCTCAAGAAGAATTTTGGGGGCTTTCTTATGACGATGGTCTCACTTGACCTCTGTTTTAAATTTTCCATATCATTGGATAGAGACTTGATGGTTTGGGTCAAGCTTTCAAGATCAATAGCTTCTTTATCCTTGGCCTTACTTGAGGAGGCTTGAGAACTTTTACCCATGTCATTGGAGTCCTTTGATAGTTCATCATCAATGATGAACCCAATTGCACACAAATCCTTTTCAACCTCAATGGCTTCTTCATAATTTTCGGCCAAAGTTCCTTTCATAGTGCTCTTAGAGAATTGCACGATGCTTGTCAGTAAGGCAAAAGTGTAATAATAAATGGTGATGGAATCATGAGGCTATGTATATGTAGGAAATATGTTCAATATGTGATTGAAACTCTGATTAAAATATCCAAGTTTTTCTTTCTTCTCCCTCTTCAGATTGCCCATCTCTTTTAATAACATAGCTGGGGTTTTTTCATTGGCAAACTTTTCAAGGAACGACTTTTTAAACCCCTTCCAATTTTGGATTGAGTTTGGTGGAAGATTATGGTACCATACAACTACTATCTGATCAAAGGTGCAAGGAAAAAGTCTACATGCAACGTCATCATAACATACCTCAAGAATTTATAGATGTAGGTAGAAGTTGTCCAAATGGTCTTCCAATTTAAATTCTTTGTCAAAGTCGTACTTTGTTAACAACTTTTCCAAGTGCCTTGACATCTTGTGTAAAACTCTTGGTATAGCAAGTGGGCCCTGGGTCATCCAATCTAGATCTTAGTCTGCCATGTCTTCAACTTTGTGATCCTCCTCTTCTTTAAACTATGAGGGATCTTCCTCCTCCTCTTCGTAACCACCTAACTCACGAAAAGTGTCATTTGAGAGTACAGCATTGTCTTCGTCATCACTGTTAAAAGATCGAGGATGCTATAATTTTCCTATATTTTCCACAGTCTTTGCTAACTCTTCAAGGGTGGGGAGAACCAAATCTTCGACAGTAGAAACAACTATCCCAGTAGGAGTGGTTACATTCTTATTTGGAAAGTAAGGAATATTGTGTACTCTAGGGATCAATCCAATAACCTTTGCAAACTTATAGGTTATAGACCAGACGGCCTGGATCTACTCATAGGAGATTTCAAAAGTTTGTCCAAGACTAAGTTGAGAAGATCCACCAACTTCAGGAATATGTGTAGGGGAGGTGCTAGGAATATTGTTGCCTTGACTGGAAGAAGTATGATGAGGTGGGTGGAGTTATCAGCCATAAAATATTGGTTGTCCTCCTTCTAGTGCTATAAATGTTGACAGTGCTGGATCTGCCAACATTAATGGGGATCTCCCCGATATGTGGTTCCAATTAGACATCACACCATTTTGGATAGAAGCCCCATCTAGAATACAACCCAATTAGTGTTTTCTTAAAGGTTTTCCTTGGCTCTAACTGTCAGCAAGAGAGAGGAATGCATATGTTCCTTCAGAAAGAAAGTGAGTGTGCCTAGTGAGTGTAAAGTTGTAGGGTGTCGAGGTTATTCTAACGCGGAGGGGAAAAGAAGGTGAGCCTAAAAGAGAGAGGTAGTAGTACCACTCTAGTAGAAACACACACAAACAAGAGAGATCCATCTAACATCCAATTAAATATTCCACAAAGATGTGATGGTTGTACTGCAACCATTACAACATATTCTCAATATAATAAGCTCTAAAATAGCTGAAATAGTTCAAATATTTTAGTATAGGTGAAAACAAACATGAATTATAAACATTCACTGAACAATCTTTAATATTCATAATCCATGCATGAAGAACATGTTGTCCATCAGGATTCATATATTAAGTAAAAGTCCCAAAACACATGTATACAACAAACATCACTAGCTCCAACAATGGAGCGTTGGAGCCACTACTTGCTCCCCAAAATAACTAGCTTGTCTCTCTAATACCTTGTGGGAGTGGCCAAGGTAAAAAGTCATTTTCTTGTACAATGAGGGTGTATATATAACCAATCAGGTGATCCTTCACCTCCCTTGTGACTCTTTGAATACCCTAATTATTGTTTGTCTTCCCTATGACTTTTCGACTTTTACATGACTCTTCATATTTTGTACATGTCCTTTGGACTTCCACTTTACAATACATTTTCGAATAAGAATTTACAAAATCCACAAAATGATGTGGCATATGATCAATAATGACATGACATGACATGACATTGATGAAATGGAAATGTCAAGTCATTATTTCTTCTTCTTGCTATGTGTCTTCTTGATAATGATCTTTTGTCCACCTCCTAATGGTTTAGAGATGAGCAGTCTTCAGTGTTATGAAATATTGAGCTGCAGACACAAACTGATGTCCCTTTGCATTCTCCTGATTGATCCAATTGCATATTCAATTACAAAGGTTTCTTCTAACTTGTTCTACTCCATTTCCTTCTTCATCATCCTATCATAACATGATAGAGTTCTTGAATCCGCAATTCATTCATGGCAAGACAACATCAGTCTGATAATCCCCTAGTCTAAGATGTCGCATGACGATCCACTGACTGAGCCATAACCATTTGGAAAGATGAGAGAGAGGCTTAGTGACTTGGAAATTGCACAACTCAGGCATTCAAGGGCCAAGTCTAAGCCTTGAGATTGCACAATGTGCAGTTGAGGATGGATTGGGCATGATGATTGTGCAGTTGCGGGGCTCAAGGAGCTAGGTTGGGGGCTTGATGACTAAAGTTTCCCACTGCAAAATGATGGAAGGAAAAGGAGGCCAGGTGGCTATGCAATTGTGTAGTTCAATAGCTCAAGGGACAGGATTGAGGATCAAGACTACATAGTGCACAATTCATGTCTAGATGGAGAGATGGATTGCGTTGTTTTGGAGCTCAGGGGTCGGTCTTGAGCACTGAGACTATGCACTACACAATAATGGGAGGAAGGAACTTCACATTTCGTAGTGCTAAGAGGTAGGGTCTCTACTTGAGGGCTGAGATTGTGCAATATGTAGTTCATGAGGGTTGGATAAGGCTAAGTTTCTTGGTTGGGAAATTTTTCGAATTTGACTAAGTGTGGGAATCATGAGGTTGATGTGACAGTGCTAAGAATTAATTGTGATCACACACTTAGAACACTTGATGGCACAACATAGATTATCCATAAGACATAAACAACATACTTCCCTCACTGCAACAACTTTGTGATGATAATTGCAACACCAAATATATACTTTACGACGACCATGACGACAATTGTGCAATAATGCTTAAAAATTTGGAAATGAGTGCGACACATGTTTAAATTTTAATATCAACTTATTTATGAAAATATTACCCCTTGAAACCACCCAAAATAGCTTTCATGCAATGTACGACACTTGACATGTGAAAATATGACAATTTGATTTTCTTACAAATGGGACAAGAACACTTTGAGAAAACTCATGTAACAAGTCTTAATTTTTTTGACGACAATATACAAGATCATGGTAGGCTCCAAAATTTGGGTGTAAGCCAAAATTTTGGAGGGCGTTGTAGCAACAAAAACAAAACTTAAAAGTGAAATCAATTCTTTAAGTCTCAAAAACTAGACTCAACACCCATAAAATCAAATATTGTACATCTAGTGTTTCAACAATATGCTTTTTAGAATTTCATGACAAACTTTACTAGGATTTGTTACAAACCATAAAACTAGCAAGTTAAAATCTAGGGTTTCGTTCATACTAATCTTGTGCATGGTTACAAAAATTAGACCTTAGGAATTTTGACTAGGGTTTCAATAATTCACCAAACCCTAAAGGTTTAGTGTTTTTTGAAAACCCTAAAAGACTAGGGTTCTACCAAAGTATTATATAAAAACCTAAATATTGTTAGAATTACAAACCCTAAGTAGCTTATGGTTTCAATATTATCGACAATAAATTCTCTGCATCATCAAGTTAGAGTTTTAAAGTGAACCCCAAAAATTAAGGTTTCCACAAATATGAACAAATTACAAGAGATATGGTACAGGTAGATTCAATCTAGTGATTGATTTTCCTAATAAAAATCTTTTACGATTCAAAATACTAAACATAAAATAGTTAGTAATACAAGTTAAAATTTTAATTAATTTTAATAAATATTTTTTTACAAATATACATACCTGGAGTTTCTCCTTTTGCAAACATTGTAGGGTTTTTCCTCAGAGTTCTCTCTCTCATGAATCACAATTTATACCTACAATACTTAATGACAATTACAATAAAGAAAACTATACGATACCAAAAACTGTGAAGTCAATCTAACATTTTCTAGGAAATTAAAGTTTCCAATTACAAACTTTGGAAATCAAAATATCTTTTACAAACCCTATGACTATGGTTCTTCATGAGTTACCTAGGGTTTACACTATTGGATAGAAACTACCAATCTTAAATTTGTTAAACCCTAAGATGACTCAAATCTTGATCATACATATCTTATTAATACTTACTTTTGCCTTTGTTTGTTCCATTGAGCTTTTTTCCCTTTGCAAATTGAGGCAAAGTTGTCGGATAACCAAAAAATAAAAGATAAAAATAGTACTTACCTGAGATGGATGAAGTCTTAGTGCCATCGCTTGTTTGCAAACTTTGATACTTCTAATTGTTTGTTCCACAGTGATTTCTACTTATTTATATAAATGCATGTCTTATTCACTACTCATTAGAATTGGTCTTCATGAAGGTGACTGTAAGAGGTATTCTTTGTCAACATATTTTTATTGCTATAGAACTTGAAGTTTCCCATCACAAAACAAAGGAGATAATTCCTTCTTAGAGACTCTATATTTTTCTTTTATGATCATAGAGACTGTTGTTAGGCATGCTCCTACATGTCATGATCAGAAAAATTGTCTTCAAGGGGTATAGTGACTTTTATTAATGTCATTAGAAGAATCCTAACTATGGAAATCTTCCTATTTGGTTATGTGGCATACATGTCTTCAAATATCGAATGCTTTCATCAAAAATTCTTTGTAGATATCTTCAAGAGAAATAATTGTAGATTTTCTTAGCTCACTAACTTGTTTGGGCTTGAGTTGTGCATACATATATACCAATATTGACATAGAAACTCTGCATAGAACTTATACTACAAATTTTGTCTTCTAAGGTGACTGTAGCTAGATAATAGGCCTAATAAGCCTTCACTTTCGGTCTCCTTTATGCTTAGAAATAATTCCGGAAATATCGGTTCCTATTATTGAATCCTTCTGATATACTTATGCTTAAAAGGTGGTCTTATGGTGACTGATGTCACTTCTTATGATCTTCAAAATAGTATTGTTATATTTCTAGAACAAAGGCTCTTCACCACCAAATTTGATGTGACATACTATTGTAATATCAGTGAAATACTTGATCCAAGATGATGTCGTAAAGGAGAGTGATAGATCATTTTAGAAGTATTGACCTTGAGTTTATTTTATGCACAAAATGGGTTTAGGTCCTCTTGAAACAACACATAACTTGAATTTTTGAAACAACACATAATTCAAATCTTTTGGAGTGATTTTAGAGCATGTCAAGTGTGCTGAGAGATTTGATCTATAGCCTAGGAAGTTTGGTCTAGAGAGAGATTATTTTCCACCTATTCAGATTCTTCTAATGGAGATTAGACTAGGACATTCGCTATTCTACCCTAGGTTACGAAATTATCCTTTTGGTCCTCTAGAACAGAAAATATCTTTGTTATTTGTGCTAGTGTATGTGCCCAAAATAATTGAGCCTTTAGCCTATATAATGTTATTTCCCCATCCAAAAAAAATCCCATGGAGGTCTCATCTATATGTAAAATATATAAGTCTAGCAATCTAACCCCTCACAAAAAAAATATATTTTAAAATTTCCTAAAATTAGTCATTATTAACCAACTATGTATTGAACTCACATATTTTACAAAATGAGACTATTTCACTTGTTGTCCCATTACATTACTTGTCAACACTGTCACTATCAATGTCATAGTAAAATGAGTTAAGTCAAAGCAAGAAAATCATCATAGTACTTGTCATGGTAAGGCATCAATGTTAGGCCTATCAATTCATATTTACATAGCTCAATATTCTATATTACAACATAGTCTAAAGGTGTTGTAGCTTCATGAACTATGGTTGTCACGTTAACACAATACCATGTCAATGTACCACTGTCCAAGACATTGTCTTGGGTGCATATATATACTCATAAACTACTTTTACAACTCATAAGGTCATTATGTTAAGTTAGTAGTTGTCTTCAAGTCATTTTTTCTATGTCAAGCCTAATATATAAAGGCCAAACAAACTTTATATTGA
This sequence comes from Pinus taeda, assembly GCA_000404065.3. Classification (NCBI taxonomy): domain Eukaryota; kingdom Viridiplantae; phylum Streptophyta; class Pinopsida; order Pinales; family Pinaceae; genus Pinus; species Pinus taeda. The sequence continues at coordinate 144,842 of APFE030428650.1, forward strand.
GTTCATATGTATTTGGTATATAAGCCATAATTCTCAGAGAATACATACCATACAAACTATATAAATAATCGATTCCAAGGCTATATGAAAACTTCCATCACAGAGCCAAAACAAAATTTATATTGAGGTCATATGTATTTGGTATAAAATCCATAATTCTCAAAGAAGATATACCATACGAACTATATAAATAATCGATGCCAATAATGTATTATATATATTTTTTAAAACATAGACCTCCATCGGATATTCGACGACACAAGATGATCGTCGAATATTAAATTCCTATTCGTTAGATTACTCGTTGGATAATCAATGCCAGAATCGACAGACAGAAGCATCAATAGTTTAACACTCCTGCCAGACAAACTCTTGTTTGTCACATATCTGACGTGTCACTGCCGACTTGTGAGGATCAAAGTGATAACACTCATGTCACATAATTTACCTATAATTTTGATTACTTGATGCCTAAATATCTATCTTTCCCATTGGAGAAAATGATCTATGTGTCAAATATCCGAATGTGGATTGGTGCGAGACCTGTCAAAAAATTGATGTTCGGTCCGTTGGATATGAGACGATTTTTAGTGTCGCAAAATCAACTTCTAAATGTTAGTTTTTTAATGACCATTTTGGGATTTTTTTGTGTCGACTAATCAACATATGTACCATGTAATATCTTATGGTTACTAAATTGTCGACTATTCGACAAAATTCCAGCGATGATTTGATGAGCACCAATGTGTTAGATAGATAATGCCAATAAGTCACATATATGAATAATAGCCATAATATTTTGGCCACAATTGTACTAGTGACTTGGCCAAGCTTTCCATGTCGAAATAATATTTTCCCTTAATTCTAGTAGAAGAGAGTTGATTTTTCTTACCTGCATCCTTGAAGTATTTACAATCATTAGAGTCTACAATGACTCCAATAGAATGCATATCCTTTTCAATAGCAAGGGCTTTTGCAAAATTTAAAGACAACGTCTCCTTTGTAGCTCTCTTGAAAAAAGCAGAGATATTGGTAGGCAAGGAAGTTGTATAATAATCTTTAGTGATGTCACCATGTGGTTGCACATCTCTAGGAAACTTATTCAGTATACGGGTAAACCTTTGATCGCAATCCTTTACTCTCTCTTTGTCTCCCATCTTGAGGTTCCCAAGTTATTTTAACAACATGGTGGGAGTTTTATCATCCACAAAATTCTCTAAAAGTAATTTATTAAACTCCCTCCAATTTCAAATAGAATTGGGTAGAATATTGTGATACCATACATACATTCTAACTTCTAAACTGTACGGAAAAAATCTACAAGAAACATCATCGAATTGTACCTCAAGAATTCATAAATGCATGTAGAAGTCATTAATATGGTCTTCAACTATTTTATTCTAGTATGGATCAAAATTTGATAACAACTTCTCAAAATGTTTAGGCATGTGGTGAAGATTATCTAGAAGAGCACGAGGCCTTTGGGCCATCCAATCAAAACCTTGATCAACCAGGTCTTCTCCTCCTTCATCATCATTTGATGTATCTTCCCCTTCTCTGTTCAAATCTTCATTATAATCAGGTTGTGGTTCGTGCCTTGACTCTTCTTTATCAACAAATTCAAAATCCCCCTCGTCGCCTTCTAAACCTTCATTAATAGGTGGAATATCCCCTTGTTTCACTATTTCTTCTGAAGTTTCTACTAACTCCTTAATGGTGGAAATAACCAAATATTCCATTGACAAAACAAATACACCAATATAGGTTGTCTCTTTCTTTCTTGGATCATGAGGAAGATTATGAGCAATAGGGAGTAATCCAAGAGCTCTTACAAACTAACAAGTAATTGGTCGGATTGTCCATAGTTGATCGTAGTTAACTTCAAAAGTTTTTTCGATACCAAGGTGAGAAGGTTCTCAAATTTCAGGAATAGGAGTTGGAATTGAACTCGAACTGTTATTTCCTTAAATAGATGCTTCATTGCTTGGGTGAGGTAAATTTTCATCCATAAAAAGGTGGCTTCCCTCCTTCTAGTGCCAAAATGTTGACAATGCTGGATCCCACCAACATACATGGGATATCCCTGATATAAATTCCCAATTAGAACTCACATTGTTTGGTATAAGAGTCCCTAATATCACCTAGATTGAACCTCAAGCTAAAGGAAGGAAATGCCAAGGTAACCACAAACCACGCTTCGCCAAGTAGCTAGCCCTACTAGGCCAAGAGAGGGCTCTCTCCATAAGGATCCCAGCCAAGATGACTGGATCAAGAAAATGATATTAGGCTAGGTATAGTAGCACAAGGTTTGATTTGATTTTGAAGGGTTTTGCTGGATCAGGAGGAGCCAAATAGTTAGAGTAAGGCAATTAGGTCAAAATTGTAGGGTGTTCAACGGGGCAAGGTAGGCATAAGGCTAAACACTCTAGGGTTTGATGGGTGAGGTGATTCAAGATAGGAGAGAAGCTACAAAAGAGCATGGAAGCAACATGGATTCTTCCTAGATTGGAGAAAACATAGACTGTGAAATGTCTACCCAAAAAAAAGCATACATATATGGATTCTACCTCTTAGACTTGTATACATTCACATAAAGGAAATGAAATGATGAAACATAGTCAACAATACATTCTAACACTTGGAAAAATAAGAAAAGTTGAACTAAACATCATACCACATGGATCCCAAGGAAATAGCTGCAACTTTTCATTAATCTCCTGCAAAAAATGATACAAAATGATGTCTCTTCAAAGCATAAGCATCCCACTAAGTCCAACTTGTAAACTGATAAAATACATAATATAGGCCAACAACCAACTCATCCTAGGCATCAAGGGTCAAGTCCATGAGTGGAGGAGTAGTTCCAAGAAATGTTGAACTGATAGCTGAAGTGTAGGGTGGTCAAAGTGACTCATCCCTCACTCTAGAAAACTGATTCATTACATGCCACATAGGCCATCTAACTGATGCATCTACCCTAGGTAAAAGTAAAAACATGATAATTACATCATCTAGATCAATTACATAGGTAAAAATTGAATTTCCCATAGATAAAAGTCAACCTGAAATGAAATAGTGAAAATTGTGGAAAATTGTCAAACGCGCAATGACCATGGTAAATGCGCATCGACCCTGGTCAAACGCGCAATGACCATGGTAAACGCGCATCAACCCTGGTCAAACGCGCAACATCCTCTTCAAAATGACTTTTGACTGCCTTCTCGATGTCCAAATCTAGCCCAGGATAGCTCATTGGAAATCTTATCCTATATAGTTTCCAGAACTTCCCTTGGTTTTCAAAATGGGCTTCATTTACCCCTCCAAAATGTCAATATCCCAAGACTGCTCAAACGCGCAGTGACCAAGCTAGAAAAGAGGCAGAAAGGTGATTTTTTGGTAGTTTTTTACCCTTTTGGCTGACCGGTTTTGCTCCAAATTCTTAGAAAATGTACAAGGTACATGTTATCATCATTTTGAATCCAAAAATTCTAACCATTTGCTCATTGGATGCCCCAAACAAAAGTATATCGTCCTAGGTGTTGCACATTTGGCCATGCTGACTGTGCCAAAATTTCTTTAAAAAACACAGCAAAACACATCTTACTAAAATTGTTCAAAAATGGCCAAAATTGGTGGGCTGACAGATGGCTATATGTTCGAGGTATGGAGTGATGCCTCGGCAAGGATATCCAACCTCTTTTTCTCCTCTTGCTTAGTCAAAGCCTCAATTTTTTCATGAGCTCTTTTGAGTTTGGCTCTTGCAATTTTGTCTCTCATAGCATAGTGCTTCACCATCCTTCTTCGAATATCATTGTCCTTCTTGGCCTTGCCTAGGAGGTTCTCCAGATGATCATTTACCTTCTCACAAAACTCAAAATAGCTCATATTTTTAAAGCTTGTGACATGGATGGGAGATGCCATGAGCTCTCTAGTATTAGTTAGTTCAGATCTAATGAATTTCCCTCCTTTTTTATATTTCCTCCTTTGTTGTTTTTCTCCATCACTCTGACTTGTGTGTTCTTCTTTTGCCATGATTCGTTGCCATTAAAACTCTAGGGGAATGATAGAATGGACTGTGGGTATTGGAAATGTGGAATGATGTGAGGAGAGAAGATGAAGAGGAGATGGGGATATGTGGAATGAGGGGGATGATAGGGAATAGTAGTTAAGTGAGGGAGGAATAGTGACAAAAAATAAGAAATGTGCTTATGAGATGATGGGAATGAATGGCTAGGGTTAGATCTTAGGAAAAACAAAAAATAATTTAAACTCTATGTAGGAAAATAAAGGAGGATAGGAGTGAGCAATTCTTCCACCAACCTGATTTTCTGGAGTGAATGATGATTAACCTACAAACTTGGTGACAAGTGAGGGATTTTAGAACGTTTGGCTCCTTGCAGGTGAATGCACAGTGACTTGGGAAAAGGCGAATTGACTTGGAAAAATGCACAATGACCTCTATAGGAGCACAACACAGTTATAAATTACACTGTAAATTTTGACAAACGCGACCTCTACAGGAGTGTTGCGACCAGGCTAAATGCGCAGCGACCTTGCTGAATGCGCCCTCTAACTTGCAGGTTAATTTTGACTGCCTTCCCACTGTCAAATTGAGCTCATGATAGCTTGTTGGAAAGGTATCTCTGTTGGGTACACAATGGACCTATCAAACATTGAAAATGATCAATTATAGCCTTGAAAAGTCAATTATCCCAAGACTGGTCAAAAAGTGCAGAATCAAGGTGCAAAAATGAAGTGTTCTCTTGCAGGAAACTTTTGGAGGTGTTCCTCAACTCCAAATTAAGATCCTGAAAGGTCATTGGAAATATATTTATCTCTAGTTATCAGTTGATGCATCAAGCAAGTCATTTGGACAATCCAGCTAGAAGAAAAATTGATTTTCCCGAAGTCGCTATAGAAGTGTAGCAACTCTCTTGTAGCAATTGTATTTTTGACATTTCTCTAAAATCATGACACCTGTGTAAAACATGAGGTAGGTTTTTCATCCTTAGCCTATATGGACAAAAAAATCTCTCACTTTTCCCAAATTCATCCCTGTTTGGGCGAAAACACAGTTTGAAGAAAAATTGGCCCTATGTGTGGCAAATGATTTGTCTCTTGGACTGACTTATTGAAAATGATGGATATATGATGTGTATGAGTTGGAATGGCCTCATAATTTATGAAATGACCTCCCTTATGCCTCATATACTCATATGTCTCTGATTCCATAGCCAACTCTAGCTCAGTGGGAGAGGAAATTAGGGTTTAGTGCTTGTGGAAAATGATGATTTGGACACCCTTGGGAAAAGACAGCTCCCTTTGGCATGCACGCAACCCTTTGAAACTTTACCCTTTCACTTGACTATTTCCATTGACAAATTGATACTTTTATGGTCTAACATCTTTGGAACACTGAGCTAACAACTTGGGATGGTGAAATTATTACATTTGAAAGACATAAAATTACATAATGAAATCAACATTTCTCTTTGCAAATCATCTTCACATGGTGAAGGGATCTTATGTGATCACCCTTTACTTGCTGGTCTTATGAAATGGAATGGAACCTTGGCAACCCTAATGACCTAATGAAACCTTGAAAACCCCTAAAAGACATAATGAGACCTTGAAGGACTAAATTTCAAGATGACATAATGACCTCATGACTGATACAAATTGCATGATAAAAAATAACTTTATGGATGATGTATAACCAACAAGATATTAAACTGTGCCAACAAGTAATCAAATTTAGGGGAGAGTGATGTTTTTGGACTAGGACTACCATCAGTGACTAATTTTTTTGCATGACCTAGTGGAATGATAAAGAATTTTTGAGTGGGACACTTAAAATGAATATGAAAAGAGCAATTTTGATCACTAATGGAAACATGCAAATACTGACTCTAACATTGGCTCCATTGGGGCTGGTAGCTCCTTGGAGGTGCCAAGAACACTGTAGACCAAGTAGCCTTATCCATTGGGCATGGAGTAAAAAAAAAAAAACCTCAATCTGAAATACATGTCTGAATACTAATGACTCAAATACACAAAACTAACTTTTACTCAATTGAAAAATGACTCAATACTAAAACACAACTGAAAAACTGAAAAAGATGCTAAAAATGGAGCTTATTCAATAAAACCTACTCTAATTGTTCCATTCATCACCTAATCAAGTGAAATGAAACAGCTAATGCAACCAAGTAAGCATTCTGGTTTCTATTTGAATTCTCGACAAGTGCTTGTTTATGAGCAAGAAGAGAGAACTACTGAAAGGAAACTCCCATGAAAAATTGTCAACAGATTGAATCTTGATGAAATTGCAAAGCATGAGCCCACCTACTGACCTCAAGAATGCTGCGAAAGTATCTTCACAGGAATACATATTGATTTCCAGCCCATCTAATACGCTACTGCTCTGCTCCAGGTAGTCTTCATACTTTCGTTTTAAAATTTTCCCAACATCTATGTTTTCTTTATTTGATGACTGTAGAAAATTGACAAAAGGACCCTAAAACTCACGAATGACTAATTTTTCTTGATGATCAACAAAAAAACAAAAATCTTCTTCATTACTCTCCTGATATGACTACAAATCTTGGTATGAGCTTTGTAATGAAACTCCTGCTGAACAAGATAATGAAGTCGGTTGTCAGATCAAGTTTATATCAACATTCTTTTCAAGCTCATAGTTAGCTAATGGATAATGACTTTTACCATAGATATCATCCAACACATTAGCTATTGGGTCATGAAAAACTTGCAAAGATTGTTGCAACCTCTTTTCCATCAGTTTTAATGAGACTGCATGACACTCTACAGGTTGCTCATCCTTTGCTTTAGAGATATTATGAAAATTTTTCTTTAAAAATTGAAATGTTTCAAAACATAGTGGTACAGAGTCATCTTGCATCATTTGATCATATGTTTCAGCTTCCAAGCCTTCATCTGTAATTCGAAATTCAATGGAACCTAGTGGCTGCAAATCTAGAGCTAGGGAGGCTTCTATGTCGCAAATGATTTCCTTGACCAATTCATGAGAAGGTTTATCATTTATAGTGTTGACCATTCACTTATCTGCTTGCTTATAGTTTTCTCTTATTTTTGCAAATGAGGAGAAACACAAGGGTAAGGAGCTTTGATAAAAAATTTGATTATCCTCTTGATTGTCAAGATCAAAACTCAATGAGTGCTAATTTCTGATCACATCATAGTTACATTTGACGAACTGAAATGAAGTAAAATAAAGTGACAAAGATCTTTGACTTACTTCCAAATTTTCTAAACTTTCCTCATCACTATCATAGCTGATATGCTTCGTTTGATTACTACATTCGAGCTACTGAAACTAAACTTCCTCCTCCCACAAACTAGCCGCTGATTTCTCTGCAAGATTAGCTTCTATTTGGAGAACATAATAATTGTCGTACTGATCAAACTTTGGCAAATCATCAATATAAGTAATGTCACCAATCATACATATTATATTATCATATTTTTTCTCCTCAGATTAATCTACAAATCCATTTTCAAATCTATGGTAGCTAGGATTAGCAAGAAATTTTTTAGAGCTAGCAATCTTTTCTTTTTCTAGGACAGGTGGGTCATGGTGATCTTGAATAGAAAATTAAGCTCTCGAGGTGATTCTTTGCATCATTTCTTCCATTTTACTTACCAAAATGTCAAGCTTTACCTCTGAAAATGTTAGGT